>JALPQI010003965.1:0-55825 GCA_025490895.1 Thaumatotibia leucotreta
GGTTTTGTATTTGATTGATTTATAAATCAGTTACAGTTGTATTACTCGTTTAATAAGAATTCTGTATTTTCTGTTGAAGCATTTCAGATCAAGGTATGTAGCTCATACCAATATTAAATTATAAAATTAAATTAGTTCCTAATCTATTCCCCCGCGTACATACAACATATACCGTAGTTTTCGTATTGTTAACATTATTTAACAGATAACTTCAACAGCAAATACTGTCTCGAAATGATAATGAAATCCACAATGCCAAACTGATTTAGGCAGCTGCCTTATATCATTAATGGAATATTAATTTTCTCAAACATGCAATGAAATGTTGTAGTTACGTGCCTAAAAAGTGGCCGGGAAGTACCTCGTTGCCGGCCTAGGCCGGCAAGTGCCTCTTTTTTAATTTTCATTTGACATAGGGTTATGACCTGGCATCTTGGCTTTTAGCCAATAATTATCTGTAAGTAAAATTGGTATAAAAAAAAATGATTGGCAAATTTTTGCAGTTATAATTAGGTATTTAAATTATATAATTAAAAATAAATGTACAATAACTACTCAAAATAATATTTAAAAAGCAGTATTATACGGCGCGATCCGTCGACCCCGATCATCGCATACGATTAATTGGACCCAACCGACCGCGTCGTCTAATACCGCTTTTTAAAAGTAAAAATTTGCAACTTTCAAACAGGTCAATCTTAAAAAAAAATGAGGTGTCGGTGTCGTATTTGACTTTTCTTGTGTTTCAAAGACGTAGTTGACTTATAATTTCTTAGAAAGAAGACACATTTTTTTGTTTCATTTCATTGCACGTTTGAGAAAAGCATTATACATACCTCGGCCATGAAGTGACGGGTTGCCGTCCGAATACTATCCGGCCTCGCTTCGCTCGGCCGTCTACATATATTCGGCCGGCAACCAGTCACTTCCCGGCCTCGGTAGTAATGTACTATTGTAATAACATTTTGCTAGTCCAATTCGAGAAAAAAAATCGAATGCTCTATAAATTTCCGCCTACTAATATCTCAGGGTTTGTATGGAACATGGATTTTTTTCTCGAATTGGATGTCGGTCCCATTATCAGAATTTACCATAGTTATGCAGAAAGCGACCAAACCTAATATGTTAAAGCTCAAGTTAGAATGATAAAAAATTGTATAAGTTGGTCGCTTTCCGCAAAACTATGGTCTTGGTCCCCTCTAAAATTTGAACGGTGAATTTAAAATCATTCTGTATAATAACAAAATTAAGATCTCTATGAATGACCTATGTTATCATAAAAGTCTACGTTTCGAATAGCCACATATATTTCGGTGGTAGGAACCCAGTATTGGGCTAGCACACTGGGCCTTATAATTAGAAATAACGATTTCGTTTGCAGCTAGCCCGTCTCGGGTACTACAAGCTGGCGGCGGCGCAGGCCGACACGGAGCAGCGCACGCGCAACGGGCTGCACAACCCACACCCTAAAGAGATCAGGTGCGTGTAACGTAATGTACAAGGACAATTCTCCGGCCATAACTTCGGTGGCAGCGTTATTAGGGTCAAACGCAAACCGATGTTCGCAGTCTTTGCGGTGGACTATCTAAAAAGATGCCTATAATGCTTGATTTTCTTATGATAGCCTTATCTACGTTAAGACGTACTCCCTGTTCATTGCGTTGTATGATGAATCATTACTATACCTGTCCACAGGCTGTGAGCTATCGACCACAGGAAAGAAAAAGTGCGTGTTCAGCTGAACTGTAGAGCCACTCTTTCCTGTAGCCAATAGTAAACAACCGTTAGGAGTGTAGTCATGATCTTTATCATATAATTCAATAAGGAAAGAGTACCTTTAAATGAGGATATTAAACAATAAGAAATTTTACTCTCATAGCCCTTAACTTTTGAAAAGTCCACCTGAAAGACTCGTAACATGATTTTGCGTTTGACCCATTAGTATTACATAACAGTCAACGACTTCCACCAAGATGAATCCTCATGGGAATCTGGTAATAATGCTGCCACCGAAGTCATAACGGTTGAAATGCTCGTAGAAGTTCCCACAAACGATACTCCTGGAGTATGCGGCTGCCTCTGGTTTCCGCTACTACAACTGTGGTCGGGTCGCATCCCGCGATGGTGGGATGGTCGTTGCTTCATTACTTGGAGAAAAGTGATGAGAAGCTTTTGAAGAAAAATTTGCTATGGGCATGGCGAGAGAAATTATGAAGACGATAAAGCAAGACAAAATCTGAGATATGAAAAAGACAGATGGAGAGCCTGGTGTTTCGTGCACGGTTGTCTGTGACTCTTTCTGTGTACTGTTAGGGCTGATTTTTCAATCCTCAGTTAAAAGTATTACCATCCTTATCGATGGTCATCTGTCAAAAAAGGATAGAGCTACAATTTATTTGACAGTTACTGTTATCTGGGGATTGAAAAATCAGTACTTAGTGTAATAAATCCCAATGGTAATTTTATCTACTTTATCAAACTGAGTCGGTTGAGTTGGTGCCAAGTCCCAATAGCTTAGAATACCTGCACGTATTTACGTACTGATTGACGACGATTACAAAGTGTTTGGCGATAGATCCCCTGAACTTAATAGATCGGGATATTATACCTATGCATCAGGCTTTAGGTGGTATGTATAGGTCACTGACCTTACACGAATTCCTAGTTAACCAATTAAATTATTAAGTTATGCTTTAACCATAATAATATCTAAGGTTCCATGAGCCCATAATGAAATTTGGGCTAACACTCTCTACTTCGATTCTGATTCAAACTACTTCGATTCTGATTTTAGGTAGTCTTTTGATAGATTTTCGTTGTGTATAATATTTTTCTCAAACATGTAATGAAATATTGTCTTTACGTTCCTTAAAATAGACTCGGAAGTATCGCTTTTAGGGCGCAGTAACTCACTGGGATGGAAATGGAATTCCATAACACTTTTCAGGCAGACTTTCAGGCTTTTTTTAATTTCGTCAACATTGTCATTATATTTTTTTTTATTTTATTTCTTTGTATGTTTGAGAAAAGCACTATACATGCTTAGGCGTGAAAACGGATTCCCGGCCTCGTTACTTATCCGGTCCGGTATATACCAACTTGGCCGGAAATCCTCATTTTCCCGGCCTCTGATGTAATGTACTATTAGGCTGCTACCGTGGCGGTACCTATTATACCTGAACATTGCAAACCGCCTCAGACTGCAGATTGGATCAGATATTATATTTGCCTCTCTAACACGCATGAGCACGTTGTTCCCGTTTCTACAATAATGGAAAATTGTTAAATCACCGTAGCGATCGCATGAAACTAATATAATTATGTAGATACCACGCGCAGTGCCAACATCGAAATATAAAAACTTATCGGATTTACAGAATAAGAAGCAAAGAGAACATGGATTCAGACAGCAACTTAGTGTTGTGGCGGCGACCTATCACCACATTAGAATACTTCTTTAAGGAACTTTTCGCGCTCACCTCCGCAGGACTTCAAAGGTAAATAAACCCATGGAAATGTCCTTTTTCAATTCTTCAGATCTTTAAAATCAAGTTTTTATGGAAAAAATCAAGTTATTTTACAGAAATGTTACTAAAGCCGACATAATAAAGCTTGTTCACGAAATAAAGTAGCCATCGTAAAATCAGTCTCTACTGTTACGCAACAGTCCCATGTAGTTCTAACAGCCATGGAACTCTAAATTGATTCTTCTGTTTTATGTTTAACAATCCAATTTTTTTTCAATCCAATATCCAAAAACATTCGTTGAAAAGTCGTCAAAATCTAAATAACTTCAGATAATGCTTAATGCAAAAGTTCACGCTCAAAAAAGTGCGGACTTCCGAGACGATTTCAACAATTTTAGTCTTGAAATAATTAATAAAAATTGTAGACACGAGATTCATAGTTTATTATAGTATCGCTATTGTAATTTAGTTAAGGCCCATTGGGAAACTAAATGACCCAAAATGATACAATAAGAAGAAACACTACTTAAATCCAGAAATTTAAATAAAAGTCCATAATTATGGAGAAATTGATATGAATATCAACCACAGCGTCCGAGACGATTGGCAAAGAGCCCTTCTTTGTAATAACACCCATACTAAAGTATGGTCTCATACAAAAAAAATATATACAGCAATGGCTACTTTATTTCGTGAACAAGCCTTATACCTACGTGTGTTCGAATCCCACGAACGTTGGTGAACCAGGTCTTTTTTCTTTGGTATATGACATCTAATATTTATAATTGACCTGTCTTATGTAGGAAATTTAGATTATTTTCGTATAAGAGCACAATAATATCACGGTGCACGATTACTTTAATAAATTTGCTTGATATTGCACTGTTAGCACAAAATCGCATGGTAAATCTTGACGAAACAATAGAATTCAATACTTATTGATCGTTTTGCCATGGCGTGCTAACTGCGTTAGAATTCTTGACTATCATTCTATTTTCAAATCCTGATTATCATTATCATATCAGCCGAAAATGTCCACTGGTGAACATTAGGCCTCCCCCAAAGATTGCCTCATCTTGATCAGTGATCATATTTCCCACATCAGACGTTGGTGAAGTAGGTATTTTTTCTTTCGTATATGAATAAGACATCTAATATTTAACTATAATTATTGATCGTATTGTTACGCCGGTGGCATGATAAAAACTACAAATATGATTTTAGACACGTTAGAAGCGTTTTCAGCAGGCTGAAATGCGTTTTCAGGCCGTTTCAGAAGGTCCTCTTTCACATACTACAAAATCAAATATTCACCCCAGATACCGTCGTTTTCAGGCGCCTGAAACATGTTTTCAGGCCGTTTCAGGATACCCTCTATCCGATGGCGCAATAACCTGAAAACCCGTTTTCAGGCGTTTTCAGGACCCCTTTTGGGCCTCTCAAGTACAAATCGGTATATAGCTAAATTTCCCATAGGAGTGAAAGAGAAAGCACTATTAGATAGAGACAGCACGAAAGAATGTTCTGGAAAGATGTGAACGAGACAGCTATAGAGAGAACATTCTAGACGGGTGTGAAAGAGAAACCTGTAGAAAGAGACAGCGATACTCTAGAATGTTCGCGCACCTAACTCGGGAACTTTCTAGAGTCGAATCTTCTCGTACTTTGTAGATTTGAGTGGCTGGTATAAATACACAGCATGACCCGGCCAAGGAGTAGTTTCTATCGAGACAGCGAAGAGATAACATCAAGAGCGAAAACTGCGATTCTAACGGCGAGTTTAAGAGTGTAAAAGTGAATGAGTGTGACGTGTTAAGTGTTTTAGTTTAGTGTTTGTTCTTTTAATTAGTAATTAAAGTCTCCGTTTTAATTAGTGGCTTATTTATACATTTTCTATAGAAAACCCACCCCACGAACGTAACATTTGGTGTCAGAAGCGGGATAGAAAATGGGTATAACGCCACGTGACAACGAGACCGAGCCAAAAGGAGTTGTGACCCGGAGCCAAACTGCACGTGAGGAACCTGCAGCGCAGGAGGATATTGCAGTACGTGAAGAGCCTCCAGCATGTGAGGATACTGCATCCAAGCCCGGTCCGTCTGGTTTGCAGGCTAAGAGTACTCAAGACGTAGACCTCAGAACTATTCTGATTCTCCTGAAGGAGCAGTCGCGCAAACAAGATGAACAGTCGCGGAAACAAGAAGAACAGTCACGGAAACAAGAAGAACAGTCGCGGAAACAAGAAGAACAGTCGAAATTGATTCTTCAAGAGTTGCACAAGGCTGCTACTGAATGGAAGCAAGAAATGTACGAAGTCCAAGGGAAGCTCAGTGACATGGAGAACAAGATTCATGTTGTAGAGGAAGCGGTTGAGCGTCGCCTCCAGAAGCTTGAATTAAAAGTAGCTAGTGGCATCAGTCCCTGCACACCTGAGATATCTGTGCCGGGAGGTGGAAAATTTAAGGCACCTCCTTTTGATGGAACATCTTCGTGGGCGGCGTACAAGCTACAGTTCGAGTCCGTGTCCAAAGCAAACGGTTGGAGTAAGGAGCAAGCGATGACGGCTCTGACGCTGGCACTTCGTGACGAGGCTCTTACAATTCTAGAAGCTCTTGGAAAAGAGCAAACTTACGACCGGCTTCTAGAAGCATTAGAAGCCCGTTACGGAGACAGTCATCTAGAACATGTCTACCGAGCTCAACTGAAAGACAGAACGCAGGGACGTAATGAGACATTGCAACAATGGGCCCTGGAAATTGAAAAGCTGGTCAGAAAGGCATACCAACGTTCAGCTGACTCTTGGATAAAAACCATGCTGGTGCAGGCATTTGTTGATGGGATCCGAGATTTGGAAGTAAGGGCGGCAGTACGACTAGGGCACCACGAAAGCCTTAAGGATGCCGTAGCTCATGCCCTAGAAGTTGAAGCTGTACGCCAAGATCCATCAAGATCCTATAAGCTACGTGAGGTATCTGCTGGGGAGCCGATTGCACCACGTCGGGAGTTTGGGCCACGATGTTACCATTGTGGAGAACGTGGCCATATACAAACTAGTTGCCCGAAAAGAAGCAGCAGGAGAGAACGAGATGAATCCCCTGTGACCAGGAATAAGGGCTCTGTACGACCAGAGCCGCAGCAGGGAAACGAGTAAGAGCCAGGACTAAGGGACGAGTGCTGGCTGGTGGTCGAAATGTCCCAGTAGTGATCTCACAAGTCAACGACGGGAATAGTCTGGTCGTCAAGGGAGAAATTGGTGGAATACCATGTAACCTTACTATCGACACCGGAGCTTCTCGGACGGTGATTAATTCTTGGCTTCTGAAACACCTGACTCGAGGTCATGTAGTCCAACCGAAGCATCTACAGCTGCTTACCGCCACTGGCCAGCATATTCCCATCAAGGGGGAGACAGGAGTGGATTTAAGAATCGGCAAGCACATTTATCGGCATAAAGTGATTGTTGCCGACATAATTGACGACTGTATTATTGGACTAGATTTTATGAGGTGCCATGGTTATAAAATTGACATGGAAGTTGGAGTCCTGAAAACTAGATTTGATGAGGTTCCTATGGAAGGAGGAATTAGTGGGAATGTTTACTGCTCTAGAAGAACTGTTCTCCTACCAAAGGCACAGGTTCTAGTCCCAGTGCGTTTACCAGGAACATCAAGTCAGGGAGGTCGTCGATGTGTAGTTGTAGAAAAAGTATCCAACGGTAAACCATGGATGGCAGCTCGTACGGTGGTTACAACTTCACCTGCAGCATTTGTGAGAGTTCTCAACCTCAGTGATACCAAGTGTGTCCTAAACAAAGGTACTTTGGTTGGAAAATGTGAGGAACTCTCTTGGATACAAAGCTGTCAGGCTCCTACCAAGGATAAGGAATCTGAAGATTCCTTGCTTTCCACGGACATAGAAGGGTTGTTGGGCGAATCAAGAAATGATCTCACTCAGGAAGAGCTGGTCAAAGCACGTCAGTTATTGTTGCGGTATAGCAATGTATTCTCTGCGCATGACAGCGATATTGGAAGAACTGGCGTAGTCCAGCATGAAATCGACACTGGTGAAGTGATGCCCATTCGGCAGCGACCTCGACGAGTTCCAGTGGCACGAGAAAAGGAAGTTGAAGAAATGATCGAGGAGATGAGACGGGGCGGCATCATTGAACCTTCGACAAGCCCTTGGTGTTCCCCCGTGGTTTTGGTGAAGAAGAAGGACGGCACTATGAGATTCTGTGTCGATTACCGCCGACTGAATGATGCGACTAAGAAAGACAGCTATCCATTGCCTCGAATCGACGACACTCTAGACACTTTAAATGGAATGAAATGGTTCTCAACGTTGGATTTAAAGAGTGGGTACTGGCAGGTCGAAATCATGGATAAGGATAAAGAGAAAACTGCTTTTTCAACTGGTAAAGGACTCTGGCAGTTCAATGTTATGCCTTTTGGTTTGTGCAACGCACCGGCAACATTCGAGAGGTTAATGGAACAAATATTAGCTAGTCTACTAGGAGATACTTGCTTGGTTTATTTGGATGACATTATCATCATTGGTAAAAACTTCGATGACCACCTTAATAAATTGGAGCAAGTATTGTCTAAGCTACGAGAGGCAAATCTGAAACTAAGCCCAAAGAAATGTTCGCTCTTCAAACAGAAAGTCAATTATTTGGGACATGTGATTTCCAAGGACGGCATCCAGACAGATCCTGAAAAGATCAGCGCTGTAAAGGATTGGCCCATACCGAGGGACAAAACTGCTGTACGTGCTTTCTTAGGACTTTGCTCATACTACAGGAGATTTGTGAAGAACTTTTCGGATATAGCAAAGCCATTGCACGAACTAACGGAAGAAAAGCGACAGTTCGACTGGACTCAGAGATGTACAGAAAGTTTCAACAACCTCAAGCAAAGACTTTGCGAAACGCCAATACTAGGATACCCAGAGCCAGAAGCGGACTTTATTGTGGATACTGATGCCAGTAATACAGGCATTGGAGGAGTATTGTCACAAAAGAAGGGAGATAATGAGGTGGTAATCGCTTACTTTAGCAAATCATTATCAAAGCCAGAAAGAAATTATTGCGTCACTCGGCGGGAACTGCTGGCCGTTGTTAAGACGTTACAGCATTTCAGCAAATACCTGTTGGGGCGGAAGTTTCGGATAAGAACTGATCATGCTGCCTTGAAATGGCTGCTGGAGTTTAAAAACCCTGAGGGACAGGTAGCACGTTGGATCGAACAGCTTCAAGAATATGACTTTGTAATCGAACACCGCAGTGGAAAATCGCATGGAAATGCGGACGCCCTCTCTCGGAGGCCTTGCCCAGATGACTGCAAGCATTGTCTTAGACAAGAGAGCAAGGAATGCTTGAGGATGTTGCGAACAGACACAGTTAGTGAGGAGTGGAGCGATGAATCCATGCAACATGCACAAAAAGAAGACCCCGACATAAAGCCCATTTTTGACTGGGTTAATGCAGGCGTACCTAAACCAAAATGGTGTGAAGTAGCTCCGATGGGGACAGTTACAAAAAGCTACTGGGCGCAATGGGATAGTTTCGTCATGCATAATGGCGTATTATGCAGGAAATGGGAGTCAGCGAATGGGAAAGATGTCCACCTACAAGTTGTTGTCCCAAGGAAAAGAGTGAAAGAAGTTTTAGAAAGCTACCACAACGGTACTTCTGGTGGACACCTTGGAGTTAAAAGGACTTTAATGAAAATTCGACAACGATTTTATTGGATCCACTGCCGCGAGGATGTCGATGATTGGTGTAGAAAGTGTGTAAGCTGTGCATCAGTTAAAGGACCGCATACCCGGAGCAGAGGGGCGCTCAAGATCTACAATGTTGGAGCACCTTGGGAAAGGATTGCGTTAGATGTCGCAGGCCCGTTCCCTACATCAGACTCTGGAAATAAGTACATTCTTGTTGTGATGGACTATTTCACCAAGTGGCCTGAAGTGTTTGCTATTCCCAATCAGGAAGCAGTCACAATAGCGGAAAAGTTAGTCAATGAAGTAATTTGCCGTTTTGGAGTACCCCTGGAGATACACAGCGATCAAGGCAGGAACTTTGAATCTGCGGTATTCCAAGAGACCTGTCGAATCATGGGATTGCGTAAGACAAGAACTACGTCATATCATCCTCAGTCCGATGGAATGGTTGAGAGATTCAATCAGACCCTGGAGAGACATCTTGCCAAGGTAGTCGAAAGTCACCAAAAAGATTGGGACCGGCATATACCTCTCTTTTTGATGTCATACAGGTCCGCCACCCATGAAAGCACTGCAGTTACTCCCGCATATGCCAATTTCGGAAGAGAGCTTCGTTTACCTGCTGACCTCTTAACAGGACGACCACCAGATGCTCCGAGGTCTATAACAGAGTATGTGTGCGATCTAAGAGACCGGATGGATGACGTTTATAGTCTAGTTCGCGAGCACGGGCTTCAAGCTAGCACGAGGATGAAGACCAGGTATGACAGGAAGTCCAACCAAATTGGGTACGAGGAAGGCTCATTGGTGTGGCTACATAACCCTATGAGAAAGAAAGGAAAGTCTCCGAAACTATCCCCGAATTGGGACGGGCCGTACAGAGTGGTTACGAAGATCAATGACGTTACGTATCGGATACGGAGGAATTTACGAAGCCCATGCAAGATTGTTCACGTAGACCGGCTCGCCAAATACCACGGAAATAATGATGCTCGGGACGAGCATGTCTTAGGAGGGGGTAGTGTTACGCCGGTGGCATGATAAAAACTACAAATATGATTTTAGACACGTTAGAAGCGTTTTCAGCAGGCTGAAATGCGTTTTCAGGCCGTTTCAGAAGGTCCTCTTTCACATACTACAAAATCAAATATTCACCCCAGATACCGTCGTTTTCAGGCGCCTGAAACATGTTTTCAGGCCGTTTCAGGATACCCTCTATCCGATGGCGCAATAACCTGAAAACCCGTTTTCAGGCGTTTTCAGGACCCCTTTTGGGCCTCTCAAGTACAAATCGGTATATAGCTAAATTTCCCATAGGAGTGAAAGAGAAAGCACTATTAGATAGAGACAGCACGAAAGAATGTTCTGGAAAGATGTGAACGAGACAGCTATAGAGAGAACATTCTAGACGGGTGTGAAAGAGAAACCTGTAGAAAGAGACAGCGATACTCTAGAATGTTCGCGCACCTAACTCGGGAACTTTCTAGAGTCGAATCTTCTCGTACTTTGTAGATTTGAGTGGCTGGTATAAATACACAGCATGACCCGGCCAAGGAGTAGTTTCTATCGAGACAGCGAAGAGATAACATCAAGAGCGAAAACTGCGATTCTAACGGCGAGTTTAAGAGTGTAAAAGTGAATGAGTGTGACGTGTTAAGTGTTTTAGTTTAGTGTTTGTTCTTTTAATTAGTAATTAAAGTCTCCGTTTTAATTAGTGGCTTATTTATACATTTTCTATAGAAAACCCACCCCACGAACGTAACAGTATTTATTATCTATTTCAGATTATTCGCGTACAAACTTCTAGCTTTATTGATAGTATTGATTATCACCGGCACGACGGTTTCCTACCACATAAGCGGTCCCCATCAGCCTTATGTACATGTGAGTATGTATATAAATGTAAATACTTATCTCGCGTAGGTCATACGGACACAGAGGTGATTCCTTTTTTTAGTCATACCAATATTTAGAGAGACTAACAGGTATTTGAATTCTGATAGAGCCACACCTAGCTCTATTTACAGTTTAGATTATTTTCCCACACAATTGTAAGTACATATCATTCGAATAGTGTCTTTATTACTAAGGTTAGAAGATACTAATCAAAACTATCTTTACCTTTGCCTGGAAACTTGAACATGAACAATGGCAACAGTTAGTAAACATATTTGGTTATGCAATAGATAACAGCTTTGCATAGAAGTGAAATATCTCTATATTTGCATTTTATGATAAATCATAATCATACACTTTTTGACTAACAAGCATATTTTTGTCCCGACTTTGTTTTCTTATTGATTGACGCATGTTTAATTTCAAATACTTAGTAGTTATTGTATGGATTGTTGCCAAGCGGTACGAAAAATGAGACGTAATTTCTTACTGATACCAAAGGAATATTAATTTTCCATTTTGTCATTGAATTGTTATTCGACATTGTTTTGGTATTTGCTATTTGCTCTAATGTAATCACTAAATCAACTGAATTAAGGAAACTGTAGACCTAAAACTTTGATTTCCCTGTAATATAATCCATTGTAACTATGAGGGTCGATTACAAAGAGAATTACGTAGTTAACATTTTTAAGGAAATCAAAATTTAACGTCACATTTTTGTATTACGAAGTTACCCATGTAGTTTGTATTGTATGACTGATTTTCGTAACACAATGGAATCTATCGTGATTTTTCATTAAGCCCTTAACTATGTACAGTCAAAAGCAAAACGAGGTGTATATAAAATGCTTAAAAATATGTCCCAATACACTTTAATTTTGTGTAATAAGAACGTCGTAACATATTTATACGAGGATTCTTTCGATACATATTTTGCTCTTGACTACAATATCATTGCAATCGGCTCATAAAAGCTGTTTCTAAATAAAGAGAATTTAAATTAAATTATTTTCCAAATTGCAGCTAGTAATATCCACGCTGGCGTGGTGGGGCTGGTGGGTGATTCTCGGGGTATGCAGCTCCGTAGGCCTCGGGACTGGCCTCCACACGTTCCTACTGTACTTGGGGCCTCACATCGCGCGGGTCACACTCGCCGCTTACGAGTGCGGCGGACTCAATTTCCCAGAACCGCCATACCCTAATGAGTGAGTTATATTGTATTAATATTAGAGTTGTAGCTGCATAGGCCTCGCTCGGAACTGGCCTCCACACGTTCCTACTACTTATACTTGGGGCCTCACATGGCGCGGGTCACACTCGCCGCTCACGAGTGCGGCGGACTAAACTTTCCTGAACCGCCCTATCCTAATGAGTAAGTTATTACCTAGAAGTTATAATGTTAGAGTTGTAGCTCTAGGCCTCGGGACTAGCCTCAACATGTTCCTACTGTAGATACTTGAGGCCTCACATCGCGCGGGCACACTTTACCAGGTGCGGCGAACTCAACTTTCCAGAATCGCCCTATTCTAACGAGTGAGTTAATATATCTCACTCGTTAGAGTAGGGTATATATTATATATTGTATTGTGATAGCTAGAGGTATATTGTATTAATGTTAGAATTGTCCTCGAATCCGGCCTCCATAGTCCATACTAATTATCGCCGCTTACGACTTAAGCCACTTTAAGAGCTTCAAATTTCCCACATCGATCTTTTCTACTGAGCGAGTTTTTTCTTTCTACGGGTCCCAAATGCACCGCCTATATACAATCTTTTCTGCTTTGCCTTAAGGTTGACTGACAGAGAATGCCTCATAGTATTTAGTTCGCCTTTTGTACATTATACTGTTATTTAGTGCAATAACATCTAAATAAATAAACACGCATGACAATGACAACGAAAAGAGCAGCTTAGTAATAACTAATAAATCTAATAATACACACGTAGTACTGTCCCAAACGAAAGTTTATGGAAACTGCAAATCTGGAGGTACACTCTCTTGGTAGCAGCTGCCAGTTGTAGTTTTCAAACTGATTTTTAAAACCTTATATTATTCTTCCAGTATAATCTGCCCAGCGGAAATCGACCCCAACAACGCCGTGTCCATATGGAACATAATGGCGAAAGTGCGCGTCGAATCAATGATGTGGGGTATCGGGACGGCGCTGGGAGAACTGCCGCCATATTTCATGGCCAGGGCAGCGCGGCTGTCAGGCGGGAGTGTGGCAGAACTCAACATTGATGACGAGTCTGCCATGAGCAGGTGAGGGCGTGCTTATTATCAGGATGGTCGAGTTGTTAGAATGGCTTTTATAGCCTGGCCTACTACCCCGAACTTCGAAGTTCGTGAATTTCGAGGTTTTTTGTTTATCACTTGAAGGAAGACGTCTTTAGAGTGACAAAGATAAATCCTCGAAATTTGCGAATATTAGAAGCTCGCGGTAGGGCCGCTGCTAAGGCTAAGGTCAAAAGACCATGAAGTCCAAAGTGCACCATCCGGTGTTTATGAATTCGTAACGGTGCTGGGAGAGTTATACCACCATATTTCATGACCAGGGCAGTTGCTGAGCGCAACATAGATGATGAGTCTACCATGAGCAGGTGAGGGCGTGTTTATAATTAGGATGGCCGAGTGGTTAGATTGGATTTTATAGATTGGTAAGGCTATTTTGACCAGGAAGTCCAAAGTGCGGATGGTGTTTATGAATCGTAACGGTGCTGGGAGAATTACCACCATATTTCATGTCAAGGGTAGTTGCTGAGCCCAACACAGATGAGCCTACCATGAGCAGGTGAGGTCGTGTTTGCTATCAGGATGGCCGAATGGTCAATTATTATTGTGGTGTGGCAACTGGGAAAGCAATTTAATCAAGAAAATAAAAATGCTCGTAAATTCTTTGATGTGCGGGACGGGACTATTGTTAATTGGATTTGATAGTCATGTAGGAAGTTCACTTAGATTATAAAATTATCGATAGTAATATAAAATTCAAATTTGACTGTATTCGCGTCACGCCTCATTGAGTCGCGTCGTGTTTCAAGTGTTTCCGGCTCAAAAATTGTCTAACAAACAATTTTTATCAGTAAACTGAAATGAAAACCGTACAGGCTGTCACGCCACGTCTCTAAGACAGAATAATGTCCTGGGCAAAATTATTGACTATTGTATAGTTTTATACAATATGAGTAATATTCTTATTGTTATTTCAGAGCAAAGAAAACAGTACAAAAGCTAGTCGAACAGATCGGCTTCATCGGCATATTGGCCTGCGCGTCAATACCGAACCCACTCTTCGATCTCGCCGGGCTAACCTGCGGGCATTTCCTTGTGCCATTCTGGACGTTCTTCGGGGCCACTGTCCTCGGCAAAGCTGTGATCAAGATGCACATTCAGAAGATGTTTGTGATTGTGTCGTTCAATGAGACTCTTGTTGGGTAAGTCTGAATGAAGTAATCTATCTTACTATTCGATCTTGCCGGGCTAACCTGCGGGCATTTCCTTGTGCCATTCTGGACGTTCTTCGGGGCCACTGTCCTCGGCAAAGCTGTGATCAAGATGCACATTCAGAAGATGTTTGTGATTGTGTCGTTCAATGAGACTCTTGTTGGGTAAGTCTGAATGAAGTAATCTAGCTTACTATTCAATCTCGTCGGGCTAACCTACGGCCATTTTCTTGTGCCATTCTGGACGTTCTTCGGGGCCACTGTCCTCGGCAAAGCTGTGATCAAGATGCACATTCAGAAGATGTTTGTGATTTTGTCGTTCAGTGAGACCCTTATTGGGTAAGACCTATTTTAACTCTTTAATTTAGCCTAAACGCTAGCCCAGAATACATATTAGTACAAGTACAGAAAACCATTTCCAAAAACCCGTTTCAAGAAATAATGACTCTTACTACGATACTATTAAGTTCAAATTCCCACCGCGCCACGCTAAATGTCACGTAGAAGTGCGCTCTTTCTTTCGCGTATCTTGTACCTTTTCTTTTTAAAAATTATATGATCTTAATATTTAATTCCTCCCTTTTTTACATTATTATATTTTTCAATTTTTTTTATATAATTTTAAATTTTTCAGGCAAGTCCTAACCTGGGTCGAGCGGATACCCTACATCGGGCCAAAACTCGAAGCACCCCTTCTAGAGTTCCTTCGCAACCAAAAAGCCAGATTGCACAAAAACGACACCTCCCTACCAGAAAACTCAGGCTCAGTGCTCTCAAGTTTACTAGAGAAATTCGTGCTAGCTATGGTGCTGTATTTCGTGGTGTCGATAGTGAATGCGTTAGCGCAGAACTATAATAAGAGGAATGGGAAGAAGAAAGGGAAGAAACGGGAATAGGGGTTGCGTGCGCCGGCTGGGGTTGTCGGTGACTTTGGTGAGTTCTTCACATTAGTACATTACTATAGAGGACGGGAAACGATTCGGCCAGATAGGGAGACGCGGCCTGTAACCGTGTTTCACGCCGAGATTTGTATAGTGCTTTTCTCAAACTTGCCATGAAATAAAACGAACTGATTTCGCCGAACCATACTATTTCATTTGTAAATATACCAATAGTACAGTACCGTAAAACATTAAAAAAAAAACATTCGAGCCTAATTTTTTTTTAATCTGTTTGAGGTATTCTTTTACCTGGTGGTATAGATATTAGTTCTAAGGTTATTTTTTTTTTCTGTGGGTGAATGTCATGACCTAGTGTCACAATTTGACGTTTCAAAACAAAAGACAACCTGTTTG
The DNA here is from genome assembly GCA_025490895.1 of Thaumatotibia leucotreta. Lineage (NCBI taxonomy): Eukaryota > Metazoa > Arthropoda > Insecta > Lepidoptera > Tortricidae > Thaumatotibia > Thaumatotibia leucotreta. The sequence continues at coordinate 15,827 of JALPQI010003965.1, forward strand.
CAGTCCTAGGTGTGAAATAAATACATGAAATCTCTACATATCATCTTAACACATGACACCGGATACATATTATTTCCGGGTTTAATTTAAAGTAAGTAACATCAACATTCCGTAGCAAATTTGAGAAAACATACTTGTCAGCCTCCATAGCCTAGTTGATAGTGACCCTGCCTACGAAGTTGGAGGCGAGGGTATTTGTGTATTTATTTATTACAAATAATTGGGCATTTCTCCGAGCGCTTCAACCGCCGTGACTTCGGTGGCTACATTATTACCCGATTTCCGTGGGTAGGGATCTCATTTTTAGGGTTCCGTAGCCAAAATGGCAAAAACGGAACCCTTATAGATTCGTCATGTCCGTCTGTCTGTCTGTCCGTCTGTCACAGCCGATTTACTCGGAAACTATAAATGCTACAACAAGGAAATTTGGTAAGGACATGTGTTGTATGAACCGCTACAGGATTATGATACTAAATTGTAAAAATAAACATTGGGGTGGGGGCCCTCCATACATGTAACTGAGGGATAGAATTTTTTTTTTAGTTGTACATAAGCGTGTGGGGTATTAATAGAAAGGTCTTTGAAAATTATATGAAGGTTTATACATCTCATTTTTATTTAAGCTAACCGTTTTCGAGATATCAGCTCTCAAAGTCCGAAAAATGTATCCCCCCCCCCCCGTCTATTTTTTTAAATACGCGATATAAAATTCTAATAAAAATATTTGTTATGCACATTAATAAACTCTATTAACGATTTTTGGTTTGGTTAAATTATCTGAATTATCTCCTATAGTTTTCGAGGTAGGTTGATTTAACTGTATTTTTTAATAATAAATTGATAATGGTACGGAACCCTTCGCGCGCGAGTCCAACTCGCACTTGGCCGGTTTTATTTGGATATCTTACAACTATGTCTACCAATATATCCAAAAAATCATGCATCTCTCACAGGGTTCGTGTGATAAGGCTGCTACCGAAGTCACGGCGGTTGAAACGCTCAGAGAAATGCCCATTTCTTCCTTGATCATAAGATCATAACTGTCTATATACCTATTTAAGTATCTGTATGTATCTGTCTACTATCTATACAGGGTGTAAGTCTAATACGGGCGAAGCTCTTAACCGGTATTAGTTTACCACATAATAAGTACATTCAAATAACTTTTACTTAAAAAGAGAACAACAAAATTTTCCATACAAAATAATTCGACGCGCAATGTAGAGCAACATACGCGAGTTCAACACTCTTTGACAGCTAATTTCAAGAGCAGATGACATAACTGCCATATTAACAATAACAAATGTTCGTACCTACATTGCTGCTCGGATAATCAATAAAAAAGCTGTGGGGTCAAAATTAAGAGTAACTTTAAAAATACCCTGTAATCCATGATTACACTAATGAATTCCGTGCCTGGTTTAATTGATCGCCCGTATTAGATTTACACACTGTATATATCGTCACTTGGTACCCACATCACAACCCTTGATTAAGCTTACCATGGGACTCAGTTGATTTCTGTAAGATGCCCCACGATAGGTAAGATAGATAGGTATTATGTTAAACGGTCTAGTGTATACGACATCATGATGAAGTTCATTCGCACGAATATTGAGATTCTCATAGGGTTTCCTGTAAACTATACGTAACCTATTTATAAATAAAGCTGTATTGTGTTTCAGCGCGCCGTCGAACGTCGGAGAAGCGTCGGCGGCGGTAGTACCCAATAAACTGCGATGAAAGTTAAATAGTTATTTCATTCATACCGTATCTTCGGCAACACTACAACACACATGCCATCCTTCTCTTCTGCGACCATATAAAACATGGACGCCTAACGCCAGCTCAAAAATGCCCCCAAAAACCAATTGTTCAATTGTGCCAAGATGGGCAGGACATAGCGCTTTTCATGAAACCGCGCATATTTCGGCGCAACATCTTTGACAAATGTTTATTGAATATCGCCAATCAAAACTTTGATGGACCAATCACAACTATTTTTAAATGGCGGTTCAAGTTTTTATAGGTTGACATTCAAATTCATTGCCGTGATGCATTGAACAGGGGGTGACACTTGTCAACTAAGATTCAGAACCGTTTTTGAAAGGCAATTTAATATGGCGTGCGGCTTCCATGTTTTATTTGTTCGTAGCTTCTCTTACTTACAATTCCGTCAGATATTCGACAGAGACAGCATGTCTCTTGTAATTTTGCCGATATACAGAGTCATTATAAGATCCATCTGTCATGTAAAATATAGGCAATGTCTTATGAATAGTCAACCATCGTAAGTTTCATTAGCGTAAGATATAAGGGATATTAAGATTATTATGTAAGATAATAGGGAAATTTACATGGTGTCAAAAACTTTATTTAATAGTCTTTCTCAAGTTCATACTCCACATAATACTCTGCATATTTCGTATGGCATATCTCGTATATCCGTTGTTTTCTTCTTTTTTTTCGAGTACGGTTTAATACTATGTTAAATTTAATTATGACATTTATGACGCTATGCACCTATAAATATTTTAGATCCTTGGGGTTTATTATTAACTACCTCTGTTCTTATATCCAGTTAAACAATTCTTGCATTCTTAAAAGCCCAGCCATACATTAAAAAAATAATTGTAAATGGCACTTTATAACAACTTTATATTCTTATTAAAGATAAATATCATTTTAGTACTTACTTTGAGCCTGGTCGCTAAAATAAGCTGTTAAAATTATTATAATCTAAGAACCGTGGTCCTAACTATAAAAGGAATTAACATTTTTTTCATCACCCTTGCTGTCTAAGCGCGCCATTGCTTGCATGCATAGCGGGAGTAATAGAAAAGTGAAATTCCCTAGGGAGTAATAGAACTGTCAGTACGTCATTTAATAATTTTTATCTTAAATCTTATTTTTTTGTCGGCAAGTGTGATGAAAAACATTGTATGCATCACGGTCGGTAAGCGGAATACTAACTCGAGTCATTAAAAGCCTCTTACACTCTCGTTAGTAATTCCGTACTTACCTCCCTTGATGCACAATGTACTATAAATCATCCGATGGCTAGGGAGTTGCATATCTGCTATTTCGCTCTTTTCGGACAACTTTCTGACTTCTCTTGTATAATTGGGACCTTCGAGATATGCATGATTCATTTGTTTTCCTACAGGAACATTTTCTTGATAGTTCAACAACACAGTTTTAACGACCAGGCCTGCTACCGCCAACACCGAAGTTCGTAAATTTCGATTATTTATCTCTGTCACTCAAACGAAGGCATCATTAGAGTGACAGAGAAAAATCGCCGAAATTTACGAACGAAAGTTTTCGCGGCAGACCTTATTTCACTTATTACCAGCTATAGCCTGACCGGTAATATCTTGCCTTAATCTAAGCTAAAATAAGTGTTCATTAACATAACTGTTTAACTTTCATTCAATTAGGATAGTCAACTATTGAAGGTTTAATAAAATCATGGGTATAGTCTAAGGCATAATAATAAGCTTAGAACAGAATGGACGTAGATGTTTCGGATCCAAGATTCCTTTATGGTCGGTTTTTTTTAATCTTTAAGTTACCTATTTTATTTCTACTAAAAATAAATCTGGCGCTCTATAACTAAGAAAACTGACCATTTAACTATCAAATCCTGTCTCAAAATAATACTGTTTTAAAGTTAGAGTGTTTTAACTGTCACGTTTTAAACTCTTCTAAATAGTTCTGTAGCTAAAATCCTTTGTCGGGATTTGCCGATTTACCATTTTTAGGTGTTTATTTAGTAGTTAATCTTAGCATTGCGAAAACCTCTTCTGCCCGACAACTCAAATAAAAAATAGTACATTACATGCCAAGGCCGTTTAAGTGGGAAATATCTCGGATGACGTGTAATTGTAGACAACTACAAACATGTGATCCGAGGCTTTCCCATTTAACGGCCGAGGTGCGTATATTATTTTTCTGCTCTGCGGAGCCGGAAAAGTGCTGTTTGCCGGCCGTGTAACTATTAAAAACATTTTAATATCTCTGTAAGATTAAACTTTATTTGAATCCAAGTGTTAAACCCACAAACTAGGTTCACCTTTTTTTCCAAACTAAAGCAATTACTTAAATAAAATAAAAAAACTACTTTTATTTCATAGTTGCATTGGTGGCACAGATGCTCTTACTAAAATTGCTTTTACTATGTGATAGCTATTATCCTTTATCATAGTCATAAAGTGTGCTAACTGCTAAACCTTCGTAGAGATAGATGTATTCACAAATCAGTTGTGTTTTCGCGATGCCGCATTACTGCAACTGGGTTGCTTATGTATTTCGTATGGGAATCGTTATTTTTATTTTAGTAACTGGTGCCTTAAATTTTACTTTTATTACTTATGAAATATTTTTTCGAAGCACCAGTGAGCAAGGCTCGGAACCGGTTTTTTTCGAGAACCTCGAAATAGCCCAATATTTAAAAATTCTTTATGTACTCAAAGTGTTATGAAATTACCAACGTCGTATTTTTAAATTACTCCATTAACAAAGAATTGATATACCGAAGAACAAAAACGAACGAAATTCGAACCGTTCTTTTGTATGGAGTAAAAACCGGTATCCGAGCCCTGCCAGTGAGTGTACTGGATTGATGTTGAATGTTATCCAAAATTATCTTGATAGTTATTAGTGATAATATATCCAAATATATACCCCCTTATTCATAAACGTCTGCTAACTTAACAAGCCGCTAATAATTGTTTGTCCCTTTCGGTCTTAACAATGTGTCCATAAGAGCAAAAGGGACAAACAATACTTAGCGGCTTGTTAAGTTAGCAGACGTTTATGAATAAGGGGGATAGTCTTTTCGGAAAGCGAAGGTGTCCCATTGCAAGACATGCCTTCATTTTCCGCATGAACTATAGTCAAATGTTTGGTGCTGTTCCTAATTTTTCCAAATTTTCGACATTATACATTGAGTTACTTATGATGTTGTATTTTGTTAAGAACATTGTTATTTCTTTTTTGTGAAGGTATTTGTACCTTATCCAAATGTTCGTAGTTATTTCTATTCAGAATTATATTTGTTTAAGAATTGGGCAAATCTATGTGAGACACATACTGTATGTGTCAGAAATATATTATTTGCATTTAAAATTTACCTTCCCTGTAATTACTAATAGGTATAATATTCAATTTTGTTATATTTTGCTTAGTAAATTTGTTTTCGAGATTTATCAATATTTGCATAGCAAATGTCTTTGCTGGTCAAGTTTTCATTTCTAATAATATGTCTATAATATTACTATTGTTGTAAGTTAAATAGCTAACATAATTCTAATCTAGTTAATTTTGAGCAGTCAACGTTAAGAGGTTACTATAAAAGACATTTTGTATCTTGTATGTATAGGAAAAGGAATATTTATAATACTTAAGTAGTAAATTGGAGTCCAGTATTAATTTATTAAGAAAGTTTTCCCCTGTAAGCTGAACTTGCGCTCGAAGGAATTTTAGAGGGTTTTCCCCCAAATCAACTTAATTTCTCCCGTGTATTGATTACAAGTTTCCAAGGGATTGTGGGGGTATTTCCCCCCAAAATTGTAGAGGACATCCTTAGCTCGTGCTTAGTCAAGTAGCTCTACCGAGAACTTCGAAACCCGCAATTTTTTAATATCGATCTCTATCACACTTATTATGTCTTCATCGGAGTGACAAAGACAGATAACAGAGGCAATCGTTATTTACGGAATTGCATGAAACTTGTTTTGGATTGCGAGGATTTTAAACTCTGATACCCTACGTAGATTTTTTCACTACATGTTTAGAAACATGCATTACCTATAACTAAGTAATGTTTTGACTTGTTGTGAATACGTTCTCAGCACTAGTGATGATTTTATAGTTGTCTTGAGCTAGTCCGTGTTTGAAAATGTGATGTGGTTTTCAAATTGAATATCAATATTCTTTAGTCAACAGCAAGACACATAAAATTGAAGACTACTTGATATATCCTTAAGGTATGTGTCTCTTTTGATCCGAAAGCATGTCTTAAATAACAAGATTTAGCACAAACTTGTAGTGTGAAATAGGTAATTTTGTAAAATAGGTAATACTAATTCTTATCTTATTATACTTGTGAATTTCTTGTACTTTCTCTTATTTATTCTATGTTAGTTTACGGGCTGTTTTTTATTGTAAAATGGGTTGAACACATTCCATAAATAAAATAATGTTTTTAGGTTTCGAATTATGTAAAATATCCTTTAGATACTTTTTATCAGGATTTTCAATAAATTAAACTGTATACTAAGTAATTCCAGGCCAAATTTAGTCAATAAAAACATGTCTACTCTGGCCAACTAGCTTTGCAGTAAAAAAGCAACATATTCAAAAAATGTAGCCATAAACATTTCGAATCTGGCTTCTTTTTCTACTTACAACCTAGGTCGCGTTTCATAAAGTTATTTTTTTTTACAATTTCGCTGTTTTCCTCTCACACATATTGGCTAGAAAGAGAGGCAAACAGCGAAATTTAAAATGTAAACGCTACCCCGAGCGCCTACCGCGAACCACGAACGAAGTGTTGTGTCTCTCTCTCTCGCACTTGTGAATTCGTACGTAAGTTTGACAAGGAGACAATACTTCCCTCTTATTGGCCAGTATATTATCGTTGTTTGTTGATTTAGACGAAACCACTTGATAACATTGTTTTTTTTTAAATACCTACTCAGTTATACGAGTAGTCCGGGCATTTGTACCAAATTACTTTCCTGAATTTTGTATTAGCCATTAATTACTATTTTGTCTCCAGCATGAATTGTTTGACGTTTCCACTTTGTAGACCCTTTCTTTCGATTGATTACTTATTTGCATCTCTCTCTGTCTTACGTATTCGAAGGAAAAAGTAAAAGAGAGATTAATGTGGATACTCTCCTGAAACCAATTTTATGACCACCAAAATGAGAGAAGGTGCAAACGCTCAAACAATAAATTAAAATAGATGCTCATGGTACAGAAATATCAGTAGTTAGATAACTATTTTGAGAGTGCAGTTAGAAGTAAGATGGAGTTTTAACCTAAAAAATCAGAGGCAAACATTATATACCTACATAATGTAGTTAATATATTTAGAACATGTGATTTAATTTATTCAGATGTAAAAGTGTATAATATATTAATTGTTTATTTTAAATGAACATGTATTCGTTTCCTAAAATATTTGTTAGTTATGATGTAGTCATGTGGAGTGGTACACTTAGTACAAAATTTTGCATATAAATATTTTCCAGTTTGAAGTTTGCACTCGAAAAGCAATAAATGAATGGTGTAAATAATGGATCTTTATTTAAAATACCCCTTTATTCTTAAATTCCAATGGTTTTTAGGCAAACCATAAATTTTGAGACCCAGATTCGCAAAATGATAATTTTAGAGCAACTATAGCAGATTATACACCGTGATTTCTAATAACCCGAAAGATTTTAACAGTGTGTTCCTGCCCACATTTAGAAACTATAATGTCGTATAAACTTTTCTGGATATCGCCTAGTTTCAGAGTTATTACCAATTTAAAAAAAACATATTTTCTAATTGTAACTCGGTACAAAAGGTCTTTTTAACGGCGTTGGTGTCATTATGGAGAATAGTCTCACTAACCTCATTAATAGATGTCGAAAAGTGAGAAATAAAGCCTTTTAAAAATGAGGTTTTTGTAAAAAAAAACCTTAACACTCATTGTAAGTGCTAGTTTCATGAATAACTTTTACTTTTGATGTTAAAATGCATTCAAAAATGAAATAACAATTGAAAAAAATAAAAATTTTTTTTTTCGCCAAAAATGACAAGTCCTATAATATTTTTTGTTTGATTTTACATGAAAAATGCGTGGTTAAAATCTTTCGGGTTATTAGAGATCACGATGTAGATTAACCCCCTTATTCATAAACGTCTCCTAACTTAGCAAGCTGCTAAGTATTGTTTGTCCCTTTCAGTCTTATAGACATTGATAACACCGAAAAGGACAAACAGCAGTGTTATTCACTAAGGAAACCGCCTTGTTGTCAGCGCTGCGGCAGCGTCGAGCCTAAAAATGGTATTCACTAATGCACTTTAAACGACACTAGCGCTCGGCGACGAATGCGGCGTGAGCTGGAACTACACTGCGTCGAGAGTTTGACGTTTAATGTACGAACTTGGTATTCTCTAACGAAAAACAGCGACGAACTCGCCCACAACCTCGCTCAAAGCCTCGATTCCTAATGTCAAATAAAACAGCTAGGATTTTAGACAAGGCTGTCTCGACGTCGAGCTCGTTGACGAACGCAGCGTCGAATGTGTGAATAAGAGAATAGCATAGCAGTACTTAACGGCTTGCTAAGTTAAAGGGACGTTTATGAATAAGAGGGTAATACGATGAGAGAGGCGCATATGGCACTGGTCTCACCGCGAGCGAGTAAGCTATGAGATGAGCTATCGCCTAGAGAAATGTACAAAAGATAAGCGCTTCTGTATAAACAAAAGAGTAACTAGGTATAATAGTAGATTGTGTCACAAGGGATCAAAATGGTATATTGCCGGCGTGGGCGTATATTGAATCCTGAATGGAGCGACGGATTCCACATTAGGGAGGGATTCTAAAGTGGAATCCTGAGCGTAGTGAAGGGTTCAAGCGTTAACGCCCAAGACGAAATAATTTTGATACCGTGTGACACATAGGTACTGCTTTTCACACCACCTATGAGAAAAATAAAAGATATATCACATATTTAATATTTATGCAAATAATCGATTCTGAAGAAATTTTTATTAATGATGAACATACTGTTTATTTTCATATTTCATTGTAATTTTTTAGGCTGGCAATAGAAAGTCCTTGAACAGAAAAGTGCCACTTTGATCCCTCCCAGCAGGGAAGAAAAGGCCCGTATTAGAATAGGTGGTGTGAAAACGTCTTTTTCATCACACTTTCTGTCTAAGCGCGCCATTGCTTACATGCGTAGTGGGAGTAATAGAAAAGTGAAATTCACTAGGCAGTAATAGAAATGTCAGTCAGTACGTTATTCAATAATATTTTGTCTTGAGACTTCTTTTTTTGTCGGCAAATGAAAAACATTGTATGCATCACGTTCGGTAAGCGGAATACTAACTCGAGTCATTAAAAGCCCTCCGCCTACGGCGTCGGGCTTCTAACACTCTCGTTAGTAATTCCGTACTTACCTCCGTTGATGCACATTGTACTATTATTTACACGGGAGCTTTTTCTCTCTCCTGTTTCTTCTAAATGAATAGCTCATAGCTTACTCGCTCGCGGTGTACCATTGCCTAAATCATGCCTAAGAGTGACGTGCGCCCAGTGCCTTCGACGCACCTGTGAGTTCTGAATTTGTATGTAAATACAAATAAGCACACAACAACAGCTTGCCATAAAATGGTCACAACTCAGCATGTAGCTGGCTAAGCCAGCGCTGTTCTTCCGTTCCGTTGTGACCCACCTGGGTCGCGTTTTATAAAGTTACAATTTACAATTTACAATTTCGCTGTTTGCCTCTCTAACGCACGCACATATTGGCTAGAAAGAGAGGCAAACAGCGAAATTGTAAATTGTAACTTTATAAAACGCGACCCAGGTATGTACACTGGCCGACGAGGCGACCACGCTGGCAAACAAGTAAACATAAACATAATGACTTAAAACTAACACAAAGCATGCCTGTATATACAGGGTGATTGGTAGTCCGATGCAAAGCTTTAAGGTGAAGTAAGTATAGACCATTTAGAACCATTTAAGCCATTGTTGTCTTTGACTGTCTGACTATTTTTTTTAAATTAATTTTTTGGTGTTTTTGGCCAAAAAACCCAAAATTTTAAATGAACTGCTAATTTTTATTTTATTTTATTAAAGTAACGTGTAAACAATTTAAGAAAACGTAATAAAAGCTTCTTATTTGTTAAAGTTTTTTTTTACAGAATTTTGAAGTTCATGATCCAAAATGGAAAATGTTAAAATGCCATCTTTAACATCATTTAAAAAAAAAGTAAGTGTGATTTTTTTATTCAAACCTTTCAGAAAACATGCCTAAGGGAACATACCCATACTACGTGACCTGTTTAGTGGTCCGTCAAAGTACCACTCTTGGTCACCAGGGGGAGGGGGAGGTCTCGTATCTTGTCACGTGACTAGTATATTTCGAGATTATTTTGTAATTTAATAGTATTAAAATTGTATTACATTGGACTTACACCACCGTTTTTCCCATCACTACGATTTTTAAAACCAAAAGTACAATTCTACAATTAAAATTTACTATTTAACCTACGCCTGCAGTACGCGTTTTCATAGACCAAAAAATACTACGTGAAAACTTGGTGGGGGGGGGGGTTGTCTTGGCATACTACGCTTGGTCACAACGGGGGGGGGGGGGGGGGGGGGGAGGTCAAAAAACGCTTTAAAAAGGGTCACGTAGTATGGGTATGTTCCCTAATTATCGTTTTTTCATTTGAGATATCATTTACGCGCATCTTCGTCACCAGTTATTGAAATTAGGACTTAAGAACTAATTTGAGGGAGAGAATTGAGCGTATTTGTAAGATGTGTATATGTTCATTGTGCTTGTCGTAAATAAATTTTATTTCATTTCATTTATATAAAAATTAACTCCATGTGCTTAAAATTGGAATTCATTTTGGAAGAGGGAGAGTGATTGACATTGACATGATACATCATTTTAAAATGAATTATAACTACAAGCACATAGAGTTCATTTTTATATAAGGTGTCCAGTTACTAGCAATTTATCCTACACTGAAAAATATTGTAACATTTCGCAAAAATACTGATGTCCATAGAATATGTTTATTCATATAAAGTTACGACCGTTAATAACATGTAAATATGTTAACATAACATCACTTAAATCTCTTATTTGTAGACTTGATTGGACTTCTTCTATTAGGATTTGTGTTATACTTGTCATATAAATTTCTGCCTTCAACAATTTCTATCAACTTTGCATCAACAGTTTCTTGCCCTGTGATCTGCTTGAAAAGTTCTATTGTGGGTTTTACAGCCAGGCCTCTGCTTTTGTAAAACTGAAACAAACAAATTTATTAAATATGATTTTTGCTCTCAGTTGTTATCTAAAAGCTATTTTGTTTGTATAAATAAATTGAAAACATTTTATTATGAGTAGTTTGACAGTTGACACAACCATTGCCTCCTTTGGTGTGTTGTATCTGTCTTTAAGAAATTTGATTTTGATTGATTTTCAGTTCTTAAATAAGCATCCTAAAAGCGGTCATCCTAAAGATCAGAGTTGCCACCACTGACAAATTATAGTTATACTTATGTAGTGGTATTAAGTCAAACAATACACCAAAAATATTATGGCCCCGTACATAAAGGGTTAAAATCCTCAAAATTACCTCAGTCACAAAATTACAGTCTTTCATTAACTTTGGAAGTGCTTTAGGGTGGTTTCTTTTCACTGAATGTGACCAGCCTATAAAGCTAGGGGCATTAGGTCTCCCCCACCAACATAATATCTTCTTCGCCGACAAATTGCCATGCACCAAATTTTCAAAATTATAACAACACTCCATAATATGTATTATGGCATTATATGTTACTAAATCATGTTCACATGTCATGTCTGCTATGGTTGGGGCTGCTACAAATGGTTGATCACATGCAATAAAATGCATTACAATAATATTCTTTACAGCTTTTATAGCCATAAAACCAAAAATACCACGCATTTTAAGTTTCTTTGATCTACACACAATATTCATATATTCATACTCTCTCTGAACTTGTTTATAAATCATTTCATTTTTAGCCTCATCTATAGTTGTCTTGTACACTTTAACAGCATTTTGACCTGGCATGTATTTATTGTTACAATCTGCATGAAATACAATAGAGTTTTTCCCAGTTCCAACCACTCCATTAAATTGCCGTACATATCCTTTGGTAATCAACAATTCTAGAATGTGAGTTGACTGGGCATCTAGTTTTATCTTAGGAAGCAATTCATTTATCTCGCCTCTGTACCGCTTTCCCTTAGTTTCATTTACATTTTGTCGGCTTTCAATTCTGTAATTGCCACATTCCTGTCTTTTCAACCTATGAAGGTTTGGGTGTCTTGATTTATTACATTGGACTGATTTAACTTTGTTTTTAGTACATTTATTAATGTATTCAGTATCTATTATTTCCTCTTCAAGCAATGAGTCACTATCATAGCCGTTTGGATCAGCAAATTCCTCTTTGGAACTAGATTGCACCACATTATTATTGAAGGAGCTGTTATCAAGCAACAATTGGTGTTCTTTGATACTTTCGAATAGGGCATTGTCGCCTATTCCATCATTCTGTTTCACTTCTGGTAAATCTATCCAAATATAATCTTCTAGTTCTTCTCGAGTCAGCGTATTGCACTTCACCTCATCTTTGCACAACTCTTGGTAAAGATCTTCGGAAGGATAGTTTTGTAAACACGACACTTCTTTGGAATTCTTCGACATTATGTGAATATTTATAATACTGAAATTTACAGTTATAAAGCGGTAGTTTTTATTCAAAAGGAAATATTCAATAATTACGTGATATTAAGTAGAAATTTCACAATAATTATTACTGAAGTTTGACTAGAAGTTTACGTCCACACGTATTTATTTATGTTCTTACGGACGGTGAATGCACAGACTAAGAAGATACTACATATGGTGAATGGAATGACTGAACTGAACTGTCAGGCCTACTACCGCGAAAATCGAAGTTCGTAAATTTCGAGGATTTTTCTCTGTCACTCCAACGAAGGCGTCATTAGAGTGAGAGAGACAAATCCTCGAAATTTACGCATTTCGTTTTTCGCGATAGGGCCGCTGACCTGAAGTATGAAGTAGTCAAGTCGAGTCCACGAATATACAGGGTGTCCGGTAATTAATGGACAACCTTTCAACCACTAATAAGTTTCTATTAGTATGTTATTAAGTTTTCAACCACTCTAAACCGATAAATTCCGTGCAAGAATTGCGCCACAACATTCAATCTGCTGCTAGAACGATTGGCGAAAAAAGATACGCACGAATGCTAAAAAGAAATTTTATTAAAAGATGCCGTGCCTGTATTCGAGTAGAGGGCAAGCAATTTGAACATTTATTGTAATAAACGATTTTATGAGCCATTACCTACCCTAAAGTTGTGCTTTGAAAGCAATTGCGTTAAATGTTACCTCTAAACAACCGCCCGCCGTTGTTTCTGACCGCGTAGACGCCGCGTCAACTTTAACCGATTGTAACTTTTTATGTGAAATTATTATTACAACGTATTGTACCATTTCTTAATCAGCATTAAGCATGAATGTAGGATTAATATGGATTTGACAACGTTATAATAATAGCAAGAACGAAAGGGATGGTCTTATGAAACTTTTTACTAGTGGAAGTGAAAAGGAACGGTAATCGTCCGTCCTTATCACTGTGCCACTATTTTTTGTGTGTGTGTGCATTAGATGCTAAATGTAAGTGCCAGACAAATGCGTTGAATACGTCACTAAGTGCCTGTGTGGCACTTTCTTCTTAGTAGTAAGTGACTATGTCTATCCCTCTTAGTGGCACACTATGTGCGGCCCCTCGGCATTAAGTAAGTTATTTTTTGACAAGTTGGCCACTTTAGTTTCCAAACAATTTTTTCCTACGACAGACGATTGAACGTGTAATAAATGTAAGTAAAAAATGTTTTTCTTTAACTTACGTTTATTTTGTGAAAAAACCGTCGAGAATAGGAAGATGGTTTAACACCAGCCGGTAAGAAGCACTATTCAAGATCATTTCTCAAAAAACAGAACGTAAAAATCTTGCGTTTTGTGATCTCCAGGGTCTTTGCAGTGAATTAAGGAATCAAAAAATTTCAATTTCGAAAAGTGTGAATATCTCGAAAACCAGAAGACTTTTACTAAACATGAATGTCGATTTTCTGGACCAGTATAAGGTGCCCTATTAGTGGTTGAAAGGTTGTCCATTAATTACCGGACACCCTGTAGATAAAATAATCGTACATTTTGAGCTGTCTACGTCACTTCAACGATGCATAAATTATTGTAGTGTTAAGAGATGAAAACGATTTCTTACCAAAATACCTATTAATGTTTGGTGTTCGGCCATCCGGCCAACCTGGCTGGTTTTAGTGGTTTTTGACATTTAGAGTTTGACCACCTGGCAAGTGGCTCTTCAGAGTATTATATTTTTGGTGGCAACCCTATGCATGGGGCGGTCCCACCGCCCGCTCCGCGAACATACTACGGAGGCTACCATGATCTTGATCTCTTAAATGACGTATGAAAATTTGATGAAAGTAATTATAAATGCGATCAGTTTGTCAGTTTTTGACGGTTTTTCTACGGAAATGACAGATCGTTATTGATAAGGCCTACTACCACGAAAATCGAAATTTCGAAGATTTTTCTGTCACTCAAACGAAGGCGTCATTAGAGTGAGAGAGACAAATCCTCGAAATTTACGAATATCATTTTTCACGGTAGGGCCGAAGGTCCTAAACTGAATCGCATTACTAGATCGTGGTCGTGGCAGCCCCCACATTTTCATCTAGTTGGGACTAGATGAAAATAACTAAAGTAAATTCACTTGTATCGAAAAATTTATAGGTACTCAAGTGATATAAACAAAAAAATATGAAATCAAAAGATATTTCGTAAAAACACTTATGTCTGGAGAACATGTTTAATCTTGTTTATTACAATCATTATTAACAACATGTATGTGTATCAATATAACATTACTTAAATCTCATATTTGTAGGCTTGCTTGGATTTCTTCTATTAGGGTTTGTGTTATACTTGTTATATAAATTTCTGCCTTCAACAATTTCTATCAATTTTGCATCAACAGTTTTTTGCCCTGTGATCTGCTTGAAAAGTTCTATTGTGGGTTTCACAGCCAGGCCTCTGCTTTTGTAAAACTGAAACAAATAAATTGATTAAATATGATTTTTTCTTTCAATTAGTACCTAAAAGCTATTGTTTGTTAAAATAAATTGAAAACATTTTATGATCAGTATTTTAACGCTTCAATTGGAGATAATTTAACTATACATGTAGTGCAACATCAATATTGTCTTCTTATAGCTGTACAGTGGATATCAATGATATCACTATGGATGGTTTAAAAAATGAAAATATTATATTGACACAACTTTATTGCCGCATTAGTCATAGGTATAGATATTTTTTTAGCACATATCTTTGACATCTACTGTACATGACTGAATGTCACAAATTGTCCCTATATTGGGTACCATTTTTGACAAACAGAATGTAAAATCATAACAAAAAATATTATGGAATTCCTATCAATCATTCAAGTTTCAACTGATGAAATATTTCAAGTTATAGCAAGTTCAAGCAAACTTATTGTACCGCATACCCGACTGTCGGGATCTAGGACAATCTTGTCTAGGTGGCAATGAATGTGTTAACACATTGAGCACCAGGAACTCCTGATGGGAGTTCTCTGTGGGAGGTCCATTTTGGCTACAAAGTGGAAAAATCATGAGATTGGCTATGAGTGTAGCGTGTAGCACTCATTGGCAATGAAAGTGTTAAGCAAGGAGTGAAATAAACAACATTTTTTAAAATTCTAAGTGTTACCTCAGTCACAAAACGACAGTCTTTCATTAACTTTGAAAGTGCCATAGGATGGTTTCTTTTCACTGAGTCTGACCAGCCTACAAAGTGAGGAGCATCAGGTCTTCTCCACCAACATAATACCTTCTTCGCAGATAAATTGCCATGCACCAAGTTTTCATGATTATAACAACCATCTATTATATGTATAACGGCATTATATGTAACAAGATCGGCTTCACATGGTAGCTCTGCAATGTTTGGAGCTCTTACAAATGGTTCATTACATGCCATAAATTGCATTACAATAACATTTTTTATGGTTTTTACAGCCCATATACTATGATCTCTAAGTTTCCTTGATCTATACAAAATATTCATATGTTCATACTCTTTCTGAACTTGTTTGTAAATAATTTCATTTTTAGCCTCATCTCTAGATATCTTGTAGACTTTGACAGCATTTTGAACTGGCATAGTAACACAGATATTATCGTTACAATTTGCATGAAATACAATTGACCTTTTCCCAGTACCAACCACACCATTAAATTGCCCTAGATACCTTTTGGTAATCAACATTTCTAGAACTTGAGTTGACTGGGCATCTAGCTTTGTTTTAGGAAGTAGTTCTTTTATCTGGCCTCTGTAGCATTTGTACTGAGTTTCATTTACATTTTGTCTATTTTCAATTTTGTAATTGCCGCATTCCTGTTTTTTCAACTTATGAAGGTTTGGGTATCTCGATTTAAGAGATTGGACTGATTTAACTTTGTTTTTAGGACATTTACTAATATATTCATTATCTATTATTTCCTCTTCTAGCAATGAGTCACTATCATAGCCGTTTGGATCAGGAAATTCCTCTTTAGAACTAGATTGCACCATATTATTATTTGAAGACCTGTTAACTAGCAACAATTGATCTTCTTTGTTCGTTTCGAAAAGGGCATTATCACGTATTCTGTGGTTTCGTTCCACTTCTGGTAAATTTATCCAAACATAATCTTCTTCTCGAGGCAGTGTATTACACTTCACCGTATCTTCGCACATTTCTAGGAACTGATCTTCGGATGGATAGTTTTGTATACACGACACTTCGTTCAAATGCGACATTATGTAGATATGTAGAATACTTTTACTTTATCAACACAATATAATTAATATTCAATGATTACGAAATTAAATAGAAAATATAGAAATTTCACAACTATGATTAAAACAGTTTGACTAGAAGTTTACATCCGGATTATATTTATTCGAAGAATGATTGATCGAAAGGGCCTACCGCGACGTCCACGACATAGAGATTCGTGAATTCATAGATTCTGACTATTCGAAGCATTCTGTTTCTGTTACTTTAATGACGCTGTACTTGGAGTGACAAAGACACTACAGATGAAATTCACTATTTCTCAAGATAGTCAAGATTGTGATAGGGGTGGTAAGCTTCTGTCATGTCATAACATGAATGTAGGATTAATATGGATTTGACAACGTAATAATAATAGCAAGAACGAAAGGGATGGTCTTATTAAACTTTTAACTAGTGGAAGTGAAAAGGAACGATAATCGTCCGTCCTTATCACTGTGCCACTATTTTTTGTGTGGCACTTAGCATCTACGTGTCAGACAAATGCGTTGAATACGTCACTTACGTCTGGTGGGAGTGAAATTAAATGTTTTCAATGTGAAAGTGGACACAAACAACTTATCCCAAGGCTTATTTTGAACAATTTCATGTGTGTCTAGATATGGTGCGATGCGAAGTACTAGGCTGTAAAAGTAGAAACGAGCGAAAAATTGCTGACATAACCTTTCGCAGGTAAATATAGTGTTTTTCAGTCTAATTCTAAATGAAACTGTTAGCAAACCATTTTAAAATGTAAACTGATAAAAATACTAGTCATTAGAAAGCATTTTGGCCATAATTAACTCGGAAAAGGGAAATAATTCAGTGACTTTGTTATTGTTCGAGGGATGCCAGGGCAAGGAGGGTATAATTACCCAAAATTTTGGGGTAATTTCAGTATGATAGTTGCCCACGTTCGTAAAATTATTATAATGTATAAATGGTGGTTTGGCCCGATGGTGCACTTACAAATGTTTTCTTTCCATAGAATTCTAATTAAAAAAAAATCCTCCAATAGAGATACTGTTTTTAGACGACAGAAACGTTGCCTAAGATCAATTTACGGACTGAAACAAACTGAATCTTGTCGACCATTGTTTCAGAAATTAAAATTGCTCACTTTTCCTTGCCTATACATAAATGAAGCTTGTCTTTTTGTCAAGGCCAATAATCAACTGTTTAAGTCAAAGCAACCCAGGCCAAGGCTCCAACTTAAATATGGACAAGATAAGGAATGCCCGCAACACAGATCTGCCTCATTTAAGAAAAGTGCTGCTGTCATGAGTGTCAAAATATACAATCACCTCCCATACGATCTAAAGAAACTACCGTTAAACTTGTTTAAAACGAAGCTGTATTCCTGGCTAGCAAATAAGTGTTTTTATAGTTTAAGTGAATATTTTCTAAGTACCTATTAACAATTAGAATTTAAAAATTGACATTGTAATTTATTAATACCATTTGAATAACTAATGTAATTATTGTACCTACTATGCTACTATTGTACACCTCATGTAGGTAGAGAATGGAGAGACTAATAATTAATAACCACCCATGTAACCCATTTTCATGCAATAAATGAATTTTGAATTTGAATTTGAATTATTTATGAGTAAATTAAATGTTATTTGTATATACGTTGTCGTTTTATTTTACCTTATCCTATTTAAATTATCCGAATAAGTTTGCCCAAACTAGTTTGGGTAATCGAGGTTTTATGTACTATGTTGTTTGTGGTAAGTAGGTACATGTAATTTTTCATTCTAATGAAATCGATGATGATATATATATATTTTTTAATTTAATGTCGATAAGTTACTCAATATATCATTATTGACGAGTTGAAATTGAGAGTCGGGGATGGTAGAAGATAGTGTATACCTAAAAGTAAAAAAAATGTATTATTTTTAAGTAAATAATGCATCTTTGCTAGTCAATATGAGCTGTCCGCAAACCGTTTACACCATTCGTCAGTAGAATCCAAAAAAATGTAAACAATCCTAATAACTTGCATTATTCCATAATAAAACACTTTTAAAACACAATCGTAGTTTTATTCCGAACTTGAAAGAGTTCACATACATTTTTAGTAAAAAATATTGATATTTATAGTGGTAACCTAAAATTATATCTGCGAACGTATTTCACGATATGTTTCAAACACGTCAGATGCTATGGAATGTCAGCCATATTTGCTTAATTTCTTTTTTTGGATTCTACTGTCGGTTGGTATACGTTAAAATGCAATTTAATTGATATTCGGCAAAGAGGTATATTTTGCTTGAAAAACGCCACGTATCTATGACAGTTTAAAATACTATTTCGTAAATTAAATTAAATAAGGTACACTAAGAAACTAAAACTCCACTTAAATAAACATATTTGATATTACATTTTAATATTGTTTCATATAATAGGGTAAATGATGGGGTAATTTTTCTCGCATGGCAACAATGCTCACCATATATCCATCCCTCTTAGTGGCACACTCGGCGCGGCCCCTCGTGTCATAATAATGTAATGACCTTGACAGCAGTGTTGCCAGAGTGCTGGAGACAAAAAATGAGAAACAATTATATTGCTAAAGTCGCCATCAATGGAAGTTGCGACCGAAAAATCCTCGAAATATGCGAATTTTGAAGTTCGCTGTAGGGTTGCAGTAGTTTTGCCAATAGCAAGCAAAGCATTGTTTACAAACATTGTTGTAAATAAAATCATAATCTGCAATAATTAGGTCGTTGAGGAATTCCTTAATGACTGACCTTAGTAAGGTATATGAAAAAAACCTCTTTCATACAAAACTATTTAGACACAGATCAGAGAAAGAGATCATTTTCTATGAATATTTCGTTATTAATACAAATAACGAATTAAAATGTAACGCTTAACGAGTTATTTTTGGCACACCACTATTCTGTACATATGATTTCTCTATGATTTTGTATATCGTTGCCATCGATGCTAAACAGACTGTCACTGTCAGAATCAGAACTGTCAGTGTCAACACTTCATTTCATTCATATAGGTACTTGTAGTGTATTGTCGAAATTGCTCCGGTTAAAAATATATTTTTCAGTAAAGAAAAATTTAAATTATAAGGAATATAGTCCTCAACAATAAATTGCAATTTTAATTGAAATGTTGCGACGCCTTACAACTACTATAATACAATCGCGTGGTATAAAACACCAAGTGAAATTTAAATGGGTTAGACCAGAATATGTGCCAGCTTATAAACCGGCCAGATCTGGCGATTTAGAAGGTTTACCACCGATTTCAGAGATGTCCTTAGGTTATGATTATTCTCTAAGCGAAGAAGCTAAAGAGTAAGTACCTGAATATAAATTTTTGTTTTGAAGCATAACCTACAAAAACGTCTTCGATACTTTAATAAAAAAAAATTAAGATTCAATATCAGGAGAAGTTATCGACATATTAGTGCCAATTAATTAATAAATCACATCACATCATCATCAGCCTATCATAGTCCACTGCTGGACGTAGGCCTCTCCTATTAACTTTGCGTATGGACGCATTAGGAGTTAAATGCCCATAATCGCCACGCTGGGCAAGCGTTAATAATTAATAAATATCATAGGAAAATCTTACACAAAGCAACCTAGTTCCACAATAAGCTAAATTAAAGCTTGTGTTGTGGGTACTAACTGACAATATACAGTGGCCAGACAATTAAGATCGTGATTATTTTTGGTATACAACTGCCTACAAAAATAATTTTATGCTTAGGCAATTCTATTTAATTAATAATACATTTTATCAAGCAGGCGTTTTTATATAATTAACAACATCAAATGCATATCGAACATGGCATTTGTAAAATATGGACAATACAAAAAAAAATTAATTGGGAATGATTTAATGTTTATATTATACTAAACCCTTCTTTGCCATGGTGTTAAAATATGATTCACTATTTTATTAAAATATGAGTGATAATTGTGAAAATATAAATCAATAAATTTCTGCTTATTTCAAATCAGATCTAAATTAATGGAATTATGTGTTTTCAGTGCCCCAGAATCGGTTTCCAAAATATTTTCTGCAGCATTCTTAGGGAATAAGCAGTATAAAGAATTAGTGAAGCAGGAACTTGTGGCCCGAGTCAGGAGACATGCATATGATGAAAACACTGCCGAGACAAAAAGTAAATATTTTCTTTATCCTCTTTTCTCTATCTATCTATCTTGGATCCAAATGCTTTTGGTCACAGTATGTTGACAGGCAAAGTACTTGTATGTTTAACTCTTTCACTGTCAGATAAGTGTTATTTATATATTGATTAGAGACTGCTGTGCTTTCCAGCAGCTTGCTGTGTGACCAAATCTTATGACTACTATTTATTCAAAATAATTCAGATTTACAATAGGTACATTGCCCTTATAAAAACCCTGTACCTATGCCATAACCACATGGCAAGATCCTATCACTCATCTTTGCTTGCTACTGAAATGAAGTTATAATAATAAATAAATAAAAGCCTTTTATTCAGACAGGTATCTGTTACAGTGTTGTAGTAATGTACAATCATTTTAAATTTTCTTAAATTTATATCAATAGTTCTTCAGCTTCATTTTGTCTGTCCCCGTCTGTTTGTCTTTTGACATAGGCCTATAAATGAAGTTATAGTTAATTTTAAATATTGCATTTTCTTACCTTAAAAATAATTTATTATAGGAGATTGATATTTTTTCAATTGACATTAGTGAATTATTGACTATAAAAAAAAGAAGGAGGCAGGCAGTAAAGGGTTTAATCAATATTATAATTATTTTTCAGTTGCAAAGCTTACTGCAAAAATTCGTTGCCTTCAAGTTACCATGGAGAAGTTTCCAAGAAATGTACTTGTAAAGGTTAGCATATTCCTAAGACAATTATTAATATCATATAACTTTTAAGTTTTAAGCTGTGAGACAATTTACCACTACTGATGCCATGCAGAGGGGGCTAAAAATAGATTTATAATAGAAAATGCCAATTTAAAAGTGTCACTGGATTTTTAGTAAAAAATGTAACGTCAAAATTTAATGGTTGTTTAATGTCGTCATTAGAGTGAGGGGCACAAAACACAAGTAATTTTTATAAAATAAATACAAATATATACATTTATTTATTTTGGAGATCTCAGAAACAGCACTAACAATTTCAATTAAATTTGCTATGTAGTAGGGTTTCTGATCTTGTTTTATCCCTATCTAAATAAATGCAATAATTGAGACTAGGCAATCAAGTTTCAATTAACATTGTAAACCGCAGGTACTAGTCTTAAAAGTAAGTTTAATACAGCTTAGTCATACTAGTTCTTTTTTCAGAAAAATGTGCAAGAAATGATTGATAGAAGAAAGAAACTGTTGAAATATCTTCGCACATATGACTACAAGAAGTTTGAGTGGCTACTGGAGCAATTAAATATTGAATACAAGGCACATCCAGAGTAAGTTTCATCATATAATCGCTCTCAGATATGTATATCGAAAGGCCAAGGTGCTCAAAAATATCTGTACATGTGCTCTAACCTCCTTATTCATAAACATAATGCTAACTTAACAAGCCGCTAATGTTTGTCCCTTTCGGACACTTTCGGTCTTAACAATGTGCCCATAAGAGCAAAAGGGACAAACAATTATTAGCAGCTTGTTAAGTTAGCAGACGTTTATGAATAAGGGGATATGCCATAACAATAGGGGGCTGCTTTAAATATTTGAGGTACGAAAAGAACATAATTTAATCAATACAAATTTTAGAAGGAAAAACAACCTTACCTTTAACGAAATAAGGTGCTAATTGCCCTGAATTTTATAAATTAAACATGTTCTTTCTGTGGTCCCTTCATTTACTCTTGAATTTTGAGGCCACTTTGTAAAGTGTAACTTGTAGATGTAAACTGGCCACTGTTTTATGATTAGCATCATTGTGTATTAGTTTTTACCCAATGGAAAGATGACAGTAACATTTTATTATATTTTCAGGTCCCACCACAAATTGTCTCGTAAAGAATCTTTGAGGAAACTAACGGAAATGCATTGTGATGACATTCGAAATGAAAAGCTTTCTAACTATCGCAATCTGTTAGAGAGCCAACAGGGACCCTTCCTCAAGGAGAAACTAGAAGCCCTAAAGTTCATTAGAAGTGAACAAATTGATTTACAGCTAGAAATCACTGTATCCGAACAAGACATCAAAAAAGTTGAAGATCAGTTGAAGGAATGGACAGTAAAGGACGAAATTAAACAGCAGGCCAAGAAAAAGAAGAAAAGTCTGATTGCAGACTTGGATTAATAGTCAAATGATTCATGAATAAATAGCAATTATGTGGTAGCAAATAAAATAATATTACAGATCTAATTATTTTATTCAAAATGATTTTACATAAACCCTTACAACTATGTTTAAAAAAGTTAAAATATAAAGCGTAATATGAGATTCAGTCAATTTTGGACGGATATTTTACACTACCTAAAAATAATGATTACGTCAATTTTGAGTATAAGCTGGAAGACGATTTACCTATATTTTACATAAGACCAAATATGGCGATAGTATAAGAGGCTAAGTTAAAGGCATTGTTTCTTAAAGAGTTAATTGTTAAGGTGGCACCGAAAAATGTGCGGAAAGGAAAGGTACCTTGTCACGGCTCTTCAAAATAGACCTTATGTGATCTTTAACCTTTTGACCGCCGTAGTCTGATATATCAGACAATCAATACCCAGCTCGTATCGCTGCAGTCTGATAAATAAGACAATTTTTTTCATGTTTTTCTCAAGATATTCTTTACTTTTACAGAGCTTACTTTGGTTCTTTGCATAAGTAATTCGCAGTAATTATTGATTAAATAACAGTGAGACTGATCTGTTGATTTTATTATATTTTCTAGATGAAAATAAACTTCAATTATACCATTAGATTATGTATGATTTTACCCCAAGTCTCGTAGCCAAAGTCTTATATAAAAGACACTAGTGATGTGACGATGATTGGTATTGGCATATCTACGTCGACTTTCTCATTCGATATTTAGATTTACGACGTAAGATTTATGCATGCGACTGACCTTACTTAGCTAACCTATTTGATCACTTCAATATGTTCTTATAAAATTATGACGTAAATTGTCTAGTACATCGTCTACAATATCGTCCGCTGAAGAATTATTTAGAATTTTGAAGAAGCGGACGAAAATGAAGATTTCAAATCTGTCATAAAAATAATCTGCCGTAACCAGAATCTGTCCTTAACTGAATCAAGTTACCCAATGACTTAAGTAGCCACACCAAGTGTTGATACATTCGCTTCATACGCAATTGCCATGTAGATACTCCTTCGGCAGTTCTAGGTGCACGTTCAGCGTCTGGAAACTTGACTCTCAACACGACATGCCGTGATGGCCTCGCAGTACAAGATAGAGTACCTAATCCTTGTCATTGTGATACCATTCACTCTTTGGACATTTTGATTCCATGGATGTTTTGACCCTTGGACATTTTGACATATTTGAGTCCTTGGAAGTTTTCAAAGTTGAACTTAGAAATAAATATATTTAAATTGTATTAGTGCCTACCTACCAGGGTTTATCAGTGAAGTCTGTTTTTTATAGATGGTAGAATATTTGAATCGATGAATAAGGGAAGACTCTGTTATCGTGGTTCATCGGTAACCCCTACCAAGTCATACCAGGGTTTATCAGTGAAGTCTGTTTTTTATAGATGGTAGAATATTTGAATCGATGAATAAGGGAAGACTCTGTTATCGTGGTTCATCGGTAACCCCTACCAAGTCATTGTATTCCGCTATAATAATTAACACAGACTACGCCATCGTCTTAAAAATGAGACTGCATGTGACGTCAAAGATGTAAAATAGAAAATTTTAGTGATGTGGATTACTCGATATTTCAAAATTATGTTCAGTCAACAAAATATATAAGATTGGTACTGTTTAGTAGTTTAAACAATTTGAGTACTATAATGTTGAGCTTACAATATTTATTTATCAAAAGAATTGTAAAATTGTATGATTTATTAAGCCAAACAACGTTGAAGTTTTCAGATTCGATACGTTTCTAATGCGATGAATCCTCTCCCTAGTAGTGCCAACTTATCAACGAAAAAACAATCAAGGCTTCGCCAATGTCTGAAATAGTAGACCGCTCATGACGTCACAGATACGAAATGAGAAATAATAGTGATGTAGCAACGTCCATCAATAAATTGCATAGCTGGTAAAATTCACAGATTCAAACCATTAATAAAAGGGACGAAACCATAATAAAGACATTTGTAAACGTGATTTAATTATAATAATATAATATTTAATGACAAGGTGGCAAAAAACGAAGTTAATCACAGTTAACTATAAACAATAAAATATTTCATCGTAAGTTATGTGGCAAGCACTACACAGTTTGTTATAACTTAGTATAGGCGGCGACACGGGCACGTCCGATGACATCCCCAGCGGCGTTCAAAAGGTTAATAAATTCAATTTTACACACCGTGGCAAGCTACCTTTCAATTTGCACTGACACATAGCATTTAGATGGTATTACATAGTTATTATTTATTACAATTATTTCCACACCCATAAGCTCCTGAATATTTTAATCCTTCTCTATAAAAAATATTCGGACATTTTTGTATGATTTCGAATCTCCGGCTCTTTCGATCCCATTAGGAGAAAAGAAGTGTCCTAATTTCATTCTGTTACCATCGTTTCATACATCATTCATCGGTTACAGAACGAAAGTATCAAAAAATGTATGGATATTTTGGGACAGTTTTTCTCTTCTACTAGGAACGAATTAGCTCGCGGTTATGAGTAGAATTCCTTTCCCTTGGCAGTGAATAGTGAAGGAAATCGATTATCGTATCTTTTTCGCTCTTGTGACTATGTCAATAAAGGTCAAAAAGGTACGCAAATACATTTCCTTTACTGTACCTAACAGGGCACATGTTTTACGAACCAATTTTTGTATTTTTTCTGAAACTTGCAATGAAATATTGAAATCACGTACATCAAATTGCACCAGGAAGTACCATGACGCTGGTTTGATGACTGTACTTGATGTTATTTTATATAATGTCCAGTGTTGCCAGACACTGAAATGTAAGAAGCGGAAGCTACGCTTCAAAAATGCGGATTTTGAAATGAAAAAGCGGAATTTAATTATGATCAATTTTTAATATAAAATTTTGAATTTGGCGCGTTTTCAATTCGGCCAGGATTTTACACTGTTGCATTTTCTCCCATAAAAATTGCACATTTAAAAAAAATGCGGAGCATAATGCGGAAATGCGAAGCATCTGGCAACACTGATCAATCTGATCATGTCGTACATAGACATATAAAATTGATAGACCGAGTCTATTTTATCTGTGGGTGACGCCGGCAATGCCTGTCAACGATCTTTGTTTGGGTATACTAGTGCACCTAAACCGCAAATAGTAAAAGTGATTAGAATAAAGCTTTTCATGTATATTTCTGTTCGATAAGTGCACGGAATGTGATAAAAGTGATGACTTGTGTGGTTCCAGGGTGTAAAAACCGCCAGGGTTACCTGAATGAACAAAATAAAGACATTACGTTTCACCGGCAATTTAGTTTTGACTTGAATTTTAAGATTTCGAACCTTATTAAGGTACAAGTAACTGAAAATCTTATTCAATATTTGTTGTCGGATACATATGTGTAGTTTTGTGATTAAACCATTTGTATTTACATTCGTAATGTAATTATAAATAGTGGGATTCAAACATTTGTATCGCATAGTGTGGTACTTAAGAGACCGATCGTGATATCGATAAATGTATTGATAGTCAACTCAAAAATGAATCGACGTTTTTAATGTCCAACAGGTTTCCACTGGACACTGAACAAAGGCTATTATGGGTCAAAAATATCAAAAAGGCAGACGACTGGTACCCTAAAGAGTATTCAAAAATATGCTCCGCACAATTTTAAGCTGTTGTTTCAGGCAAGGGTACGCGCATAAGTGATTACATTCTGACGTACTACCCACCATATTTGGTAATCATCCAATGTCATGTCAACCAGCAAGTAAATTAAGTTTAGTTTAATAATGATGCTCATGTGATACTTGTGTAGACTGATTAATTTAATTATAAAGAAGCCATCATACCAAAATTGTTAGGTATGCTTTAAGGAATGATAAGTCCATAAAACATGTTATAATGAGAGTTTTCTGAAATCACCAGAGCGGGAGCAGGTCCAGAAACTTGTCTAAATTCTATGTTTATAGTTTCTGGTTTAAATATTTTGTATGAATTAAAAAAAATACATAAAAAAATTTAAACTATATTAAAAAAAAAAAAAAACATTTACTTAGTCTTTCTTTGGGGCTAGATAATTGTGTTTCTTAGCGGGACCTTACGGCTAAGTGGCGCCAACTAGTGGCATACGTTTTAGGAAACCCTCATTATGACATTTTAATGAGGGTTTTTGATACTTTTTCTGCCGCTATGGGGAGGTGAGATGGCAGCACTGAGGCGACCATATAACGAACTGTCAAAATAAATACGCGCATTTAATTTTCAACATATTTATAGGTTTATTTATTCTGAAAACCATTACTTTAGTCATATTGTTACCTAAAATAAATGAATAAAATAGTTCCAAGTCAATTCTCATGAAATTAACAAAGTTATAGTAATTATTTTGAATACCAGTGACTTTGAGCGCCTGTTTTAGAGTTCAATCTTCAGTTCGACGACCATGTATTAGTCGTAATCCATTACAAAATCAATTCTCTTCCAAATAAAATAGAATTTCAATATTTTAGGCCCAGGTGCCTATGAATAGTATGAACCTGACAGCTGTCGAGACCAGGTGCGTACGAAGCGCCGCCCTGGTGGCAGAAAAATTATCGAAAACCCTCATTAAAGAAAATATTTCGTTAACTTTGTGATTTTATTTTTATCCTAAAATGTAGATTTTGAAATCACGATCGAAGAAGATCGTGATTTTGAGTAGGAAATAAGGTTTATTCCTACTGTATTCGCTACCTAATTTGGTAAAAATATTATTATTGACGATAAAAGTATACGATTGAAGACTGGACATCACTAATAGTAATGACATTTTATCTAGTCAGGTTGGTAGCATTGTTCAAGAAAATGGAGTCGTTGATGGAGTTCACGACCAAGTAGAGCTACTTTATTTGTCTCTTTTTCCTTATGGAATACGTCTTGAGATGGGGTGAAGGATGACAATAGTTTGTTCATGTATGTCTTAATACACGGAATCTTCCCTATATTTTATCTGTGATGTCGTAGGACTGCAAAGTAACGGAAGTAACCTGCTTTAAAAAATAAAATACCGGAAGTAACTTAGCATAGTGACAGAACATCTTGGCATTTCACCGTAAAAAAAAACAGAACTAATGTCTATGTCACCGGGTAAAAAATTACCTCAAACCGTTT
This sequence comes from Thaumatotibia leucotreta, assembly GCA_025490895.1. NCBI lineage: Eukaryota > Metazoa > Arthropoda > Insecta > Lepidoptera > Tortricidae > Thaumatotibia > Thaumatotibia leucotreta. The sequence goes on from JALPQI010003965.1 coordinate 44,026, forward strand.
AAAAAAAATTACGTGTAATTTATTTTACATTGTAAATTCGTTTCCTTCTTTGACTTTTTTGTTTGCGTATTGTGAAATTAACTTTCCATTTTTATTTCATTGCAAGTTTGAGAAATGCTCTGTACTTGCTTCGGGAAACCATGCTTAGCAGGGATACAAAGCTTGCTAAGTTTGGTTTCCAGGCGTCTGCAGTAATTTTTAAAGACAGATTTTTTTCCACTACACAACGGCGAGGAGGTAAGCACGATTTTTTAAATTTGCTAATTTATTCATGGGATAAAACAGGGGGGGGGGCAACTTTAAAAAAATGGCCCTACTCGGGTAGGGGTAGTGACCAGGGTGGCATCACAGCGAGGTGGTCCTCGGAGATGTAGGCGGTGGGGATGAAGCCGGAGCGGCGCGACTTGGGCGCGTGCGCCCACAGCCAGCCCTCCACCGTCTGCTGCGTCAGGTCCTAGGGTAGGGCTAGTGACCAGGGTGGCATCACAGCGAGGTGGTCCTCGGAGAGCGGGCGTAGGCGGTGGGGATGAAGCCGGAGCGGCGCGACTTGGGCGCGTGCGCCCACAGCCAGCCCTCCACCGTCTGCTGCGTCAGGTCGGCGTACACCCACTCGCCGCGTTTCACTGACAGGTCATCCGGTGCTTGTGCCTGCGAATTCACAGAAATTTCATTAATAATAATAATTAAAAAAAAATTACGACAACCGGTTTCTCCAAGATCCCATCATCAGACCTCAATTTAATGCCAGCGCACCCTCTCGGGTTATATCATCATCATCATCATCATCATATCAGCCGAAAGACGTCCACTGCTGAATAGGGCTTGCATTCCGGAATTCCGGAATTTCGAAATATCGGAATCTCGGACCGATTTTGCTGTTTTTACAGTTCCGGAATTGGTACAGCTAATATCGAAATTCCGGAATTTAAAAAAAGTGATTTTATTATTTGGATAAACATAAAATATCAAGACGATTATGATAATCAGGTACAGAATACAGGATACAAAGCCACCACAATATATATCGATAAGTAGTTCTAACCACAAATTGTGTTATGTTTTATTTTCTGTAAAATAAACTGTGTTTACTAAATACTAGGTACTACTAAACCACGAAAACTGGCCAAGGTGAACAACGATCCTGTACCAGATTTCAATGATCAATTGGGTTGCAATTATTTACCGTTACTTTTCTTTTAGCCCTTCGATAATTATACGCATTACTATTTACATATGTCGAAGAATCTTAAACTTTGACTTAAGTCTCCACTTGGTCTAATATCAAGTAGCATTTCAAAAAAGTAAAATTTTGGTATCTGTAATTAAAGTTTACAGCTACGTAACTGATTGTTGCCAAGATTGTAACATATGTAAAATTACTAATGTTTCTAATTTGAATTACCATACCTATAAGTACTAATACTAAGCATTTTGTATAAGAACTTAACCTTAATTTATTAATGGACAATACAATGTGCCCATGAGGTAAAAGAAAAAGAATTAACAGCGGATTTTTGACTAGATTTGAAGTTTAAAATTTACTATAAAGTTTACCGGATGAAGTCTATTTTAAGAGAAAACGCTCTCGTTAGTAATTCCGTGCTCACCTCTCTTGATGCACAATGTACAATCATTATCATCATCATCAGCCAATTGACGTCCACTGCTGGACATAGGCCTCCCCCAGAGAGTTCCACAAAGATCGGTCGTGAGCTGTCCGCATCCATTGGACACCCGCAACCTTTACCAGGTCGTCGCTCCATCTTGTGGGGGGCCTTCCCACGCTGCGCCGTCCAGTGCGTGGTCGCCACTCGAGAACACGCCGACCCCACCGGTCATCGGTCCTCCGGGCAATATGGCCAGCCCACTGCCACTTCAACCTCGCGATTCTTCGGGCTATGTCAGTCACTTTCGTTCTTCTGCGGATCTCGTCATTCCTGATGCGATCTCGCATAGAAACCCCGAGCATTGCCCTCTCCATCGCTCGTTGAGTGACTCTGAGCCTCCTAATGAGTCCCATAGTGAACGACCACGTTTCAGATCCAATGTAATTTCAATGTACAATAATTACCCAAAAAAACATATTGCACATATTGCGAAAGTACAAATTAAATTATTTATTAACTAAATATTTTGATTTGTACTTTTAATTTTTCTCCAGTAGTCACACTACTTAATACTATATAAATTATAAAGGTCTCTGCCCACTAGACCGTAGCATACCATGACCGTAGCATGAACGTATCAGACAAAAAAATATTCTTTGTATGGTAAAGTATGAGACTATGCCCACTAGGACGTTCCGTCGCCGACCAAGACCGTCGCGTGCCATGCACGGACCGGCAAGAATTGTCGGCGAGAATATTTTGTCGGTCCTGACACGCTACGTGCATGGCACGCAACGTTGCCGGTACGGTGTGCGCAGGCGGCGAAACGGTGTGCATACGGGTTCTATTTACATTTTTGTATTGTATTTACAATTTTTATCCAAAACTGTCCAAATTTTTCACTTTTGATAGTGAGTAAAAATTTTCTTATGGCGAGACAACGGAAACAATATAATTAGCACCGCTATTTTCTGAAAAAAAAAACTTACCTAATTGATTGTAAGCCCGCAAACCGAAGATTTTCATCGAGATTGAAAAATATTACTTCGTTTCTTACAAACAAAATAATTAAAAGAAATATCAATTTTGAAACAGTCATATAACTTAACGAATTTATCCAGATAGATTGCACAATTTGTTTCTTTTTTTACATGGTAAGAACCATGCTTTCTATGTGGCTTTCTAAAATAAATTTTATTGGTTTTAGATTTTTATTACAATATGTACACAAAATCGATAATATCATTTATTTTCGAAAAACCTATGCTCTTTAGCAGCTGCTTCATTGTTATTTAAAATTAATTATTGTTCCAAAACTATTAGAAGATGTAAAAATAACCAAACAAAACCAGTACTTGACGGAGTCACATTGATAATCATGACAAGAACATTTATGTACTCTCATAAATCATAATATAGACAATATATTTACCAATTCCAAGAAGTTTTAGTTTAATATCATAGATTACACTTATCAGTGTCTAGGTTACCTGACAATGATAAGTGTAATTTAATACTATAATAATAAACACATTCCGCCATATAAATGTATAATTAGCATAGCATAGCAAGCATAACTGACGATTCGAAAGTGCTTGTTGCTAAGCCTACTCAATAAATAATTGTTGACTTTGACTGGACTCAGTAACAACTCTAGTAGGTACTTCAATGGATTTCGATCGCAGTTTACGATGTCTGCTCAGAAAAATAGGTGTAGTAATAAACTCCTAGGAAAATACTAGCACAGCGATAGTAGTCTAAAGGGCGCGAAAACAATTTGCAACTGATAAAACTGTGACAATGGAACGATAACGACGGATATGAATCGCTCATACTACGGGGATGATACGTAATTGCGACGCGGATGATACGTGGTTGCGACGCGGATGCAACGGTCACTAAACGGGCTTAGCACGGACATGAAACGATGTACACACGTTATAGTGGGCATAGTAGTCCGTGTCGTCTCACATTCCGTGTCTGATACGTTCATGCTACGGTCATGGTATGCTACGGTCTAGTGGGCAGAGACCTTAAATCTAATATTTATAATTACCTAAAACTTTAAAATGCATTTTGCGATAGTTTCATCAATAAAATTATTTTTTATGTAGTGCAGCATTCGGAACACACAAAAATACTTGCTTCTTTTAGCCACAGGAATATGATGTTAAATTGTTTCCCTTTCTTCATGGGTGTCTTGTATACAAATCACATTGCAATTTTACGTTTTATTTAAATATGACCTAGATTTACAAAATTTTCGTTAATTCCGGAACTAGTATCGGAATTCCGGAATTGAAGTGTAATATCGGAAATCAGTTCCGGAACTGGAAATGGTCCGATATTGCAAGCCCTACTGCTGAACATAGGCCTCTCCCAAAGATTGCCACAATGACCGGTCCTGCGCCACCCGCATCCAGCGGACTCCTGCGACCTTCACCAGGTCATCAGTCCACCTTGTGGGGGGCCTATCCACGCTACGCCTTCCGGTACGTACTTCTCGGGTTATATGCCATTTTTTTTCCTAGCCTATATTGGTGTCCCACTGCTGGGCAAAGACCTCTCCCCTGGATCTCCATGACTCCCGATTTCGTGCTTCCTCCGGCCAGTTGTCTAGGAACGAGTCCATATCGTCCCGCCATTTCCGTCTGGGCCTGCCACGTCCGCGTCGCTATACCGGCACCCACTTTGCGGCTATGCTAGCCCACCTATCAGGATGCATGCGGTAGACGTGGCCAGCCCAGTCCCACTTGAGCCTAGCGGTTTTTTGGCGACGTCAACAACTCGCGTTTTGGAGCGCAGTGTGGTGTGCCGGATGCGGTCAGTCCTTTTAACACTTAGAATTCTACGCTTCATAGCGCGCTGGCAAATCTTCAGCTTGGTCTTCTGACTCTCGGTAAGCGACCAAACCTGGGCACCATAGGTTAGGACAGGCAGAATACACATAACCACAAGTTTTCGCTTGAGTGACAGTAGAAGGTTGCCCTTCATCAGCTCTTTCATGGACCAGTAGCTCTTCCAGGCGTTATTAACACGGCGTTCGACTTCTTTGTCTAGCCTGTTGCTGAAAGAGACTATCTGGCCCAAGTAATACTCGTTGACAGTGTATTATCTGCCCGTCTACCTCAACCCTATGTTTCGTACCGCTAGTCATTACTTGGGTTTTCGCTCGATTCATCTGAAGTCCAACCTGAAGACCTGCGTTGCTCAGCTCTTGGAGCATTTCTTGTAGTTCTGTAGCAGAGGAGGCAAAGAGGACAATGTCGTCGGCAAATCGAAGGTTTGACAGCCTTCTATCACCAACGAATGGATATTCCTGGCGGTTGTTCAAGAGCCTGGCGGTTTCTTGGGAGGCAAGGGGGATCCCTTGCCTCCCAAGAAACCGCCAGGCTCTTGAACACTTCTTCCAGGGTACTGATAAATAATTTTGGAGACAGTGGGTCACCCTGTTTGACCCCTCGCTGTATAGGGAAAGAAGGACCGGAATGTTGAAGTTTAACGTCTGCTGTGCTGTTGCTATAAATATTTCTAATTAAGTTTATGTAGGCCAGGTCTATGTTTTGATTTTGTAGTGCGGTTACTATGGAAGAATGGGTGATTCTGTCAAATGCTTTGGTGTAATCTACAAATGCTATGTACAAGGGAATTTTGCCAATTCGATTTAAAAAAAAAATGGGTGAACTTCCTCTTAGATAGGAAATTTTAATTATTTTTTTTGGGTTACAACGCACAGATTCACTTTTAAAAGAACCTTGCTTTATTTAGCATTATTTTTTGAGAAAAGCACTATACAATTGCCCGCCTCAGACTGACCTGTCTTCGGCCAGCAGCCTCTTTTGTAGCAATTCTTTAAGTGTTAATATCTAACCCCCTCCTTCATCAACGTCTCCTAACTTTAGGTCGTATCAATATGTCTATAAGATACAGAGGAAGAAACTGGAGATGTTTATGAAGAAGGGGACTAGATATTAACACTTGATAAAGATTGCGCATTAGAGTGGTTCTCCTAAACGTAATACGTAAGTTACGTAACCATATTTGTTTTTTTTTTTCAATTATTTTAAACAAAAATTAGGGGTCGGTAGGTCGCCGAAGTAGGAATTTCAAGAAAGGCAAAATCATTAGTAGTTTTTTTTATTACTTCGGTAACGAACCCTAATTTTTCTTTGTAATAATTGATCGACTAAAAAAACTAGATAGAACCGCAATAACCAACAACTATGACACATTTAACTTAAAATTACAAAACCAGTTTGAAAAGTTAGGCAATGATGTCGGAGACCCAGAAGACCAATACCAGAAAATCCTACTTAGTATAAAAGCCGCCGGTAAGAAAGTAAAGACCGATTATAAAAACCACAAAAAGTTATCACACAGCACACTACAATTAATAGAGCAACGAAGAAACCTGCCAATCGCCTCCCATAATTATAACAGTTTAGATAAAATGGTAAAACGTAGTATTAGACGTGACATTCGAAACTTCAACACTATTGCAGTTAAAACTGCTCTGAGTAAAAATGTGTCTCTAAAAACTGCACGTCAAGGTATCCATCAAGGAACGAAATCATGGATAAACCATTTAAATGACGATAATGGCACTAAACATAGTAACAGATAAGGTACTAGATATTTGCACCAGTTACTTCAAAGAACTATACTCTGACCCACTGAAACCTGCCCAAACCAAACAATATGTCTGTAACGAATCAATCCCACCGATCACATCACACGAAGTAAATCAAGCTCTACGGAAGATGAAATTCGGAAAAAGTCCTGGACCAGATGGGCTTAGCACAGAATATCTGATCATCGGCAAACGCACGTTATTACCCTACATAACTAACTTATTTAACAGTATATTGCAATCTGGTCGAATTCCCAAACAAATGGTCCACTCCAACATCATACTTCTGCATAAGAAAGGAGACAAAAGCTCGCTTAATAACTACCGCCCCATAAGCCTTATCTCCCATTTATATAAAACATTCATCAAGGTTATAGAGTGTCGCATTGCTGGACAACTCGATAAAAATCAACCCCCTGAGCAAGCCGGATTCCGTCCCGGTTTTTCTACCACCGATCACCTTCACACATTAAATCAAGTAATAGAAAAATACCACGAATTTAACCTACCACTGTATATTGCCTTTGTAGACTATACAAAGGCTTTTGACCGCATCACACACGTTTCCATATTTCAATCACTCCGTCATCAAAACATCGAGCCTACCTACATAGAACTGCTTACTTCAATTTACGACAATAGTACCGCAAACATTAAACTACAGTCACCGGGCCAGCCGTTCAAAATTGAAAGAGGTGTCAAACAGGGAGATCCGCTGTCTCCTAAACTTTTCACTAGCACGCTCGAACAAGTGTTTCGTAGCCTGGCAGCCGGTTGGGAGAATAAGGGCATTGTCATCGGCAACAGAAGATTAACAAATCTTCGATTTGCCGATGACATTGTACTTTTCTCATCTTCAGCCCCAGAGCTCCAAGAAATGCTTCAAGATCTCAGTTTGGCGAGCCTTCAAGTTGGTCTCAAAATGAACAGAAGCAAAACCCAGATTATAACCAACAGCACCGAACGTAGGGTCGAGGTAGACGGGCAGATAATAGCATATGTCGACGAGTACCGATATCTAGGCCAATTAGCTTCTTTCAGCCATAGACAAGACAAGGAAGTCGAAAGACGGATCCAAAATGCCTGGAAAATCTTTTGGTCTTTGAAAGAACTTTTAAAGGGTGACCTCCCGTTAAACCTTAAGAGGAGACTCGTCGATATGTGTATTCTGCCTGTCCTAACCTACGGTGCCCAAACATGGTCACTGACTGAGGCGCAGAAAACCAGGTTGAAGGTTTGCCAAAGGGCCATGGAGCGCAGCATACTAGGTGTGAGGCTGATCGACCGAATGAGAAATTCAGTGCTGCGTTCCAAAACCGGGGTCACTGATGTCGGAGCCAAGACTGCCAGGCTAAAGTGGGCATGGGCCGGCCACGTCTGCCGCATGCACCCGCAGCGGTGGGCTAAATTAGCAACGGAGTGGGTGCCACAAAATGCGCGGCGACGACGCGGCAGGCCCAGACGGAGATGGCGGGACGATCTGGATGCATATTTAAACGACTGGCAAGAGATCGCGCTAAACCGGGAGAGTTGGAAGACAAAGGGGGAGGCCTTTGCCCAGCAGTGGGACACTCTAATGGCTTCGTAATAATATAATAATTGAAAAAAAATAGTTATTTATTATACAAGGGGGCAAAGTTGTTGTTTAACTGTCGTGCCAATATTGAGACCTGAGCTAGCGAAAGATTCCAAAATTGAGCCACGAGCGTAGCGAGTGGTTCAAAAACTGGAATCTTGAGCATTGCGAAGGTCTCAAGGCACGAGAGTTGAACAAACTTTGCCGCCAAGTGTAATACAACTTTTTTCCCCTCACTATCGCGAGGAAATATGATTACAAATCTCATCCAAATGTAAATTAACTTAAAGAAACTATTGAAAACTCAATGTCGAAACGTATCGTAGAATAGAGTTACTTATGGAACTTAAATATTATTGCCAATGGCTTACAAAGTCACATGAGAAACGACCAATTTAACATTTGAGCTCCGATTGCGCATGTTTACTACGGTCATACAGATCCACTTATACTAGGCAGTAGGGGGCTATAGGAATTAGAGAAATGTCAAATTACTTTATTCACAAGTGTGTAAAAAGCGTTTTTACCCGCTCGTATTAAAGGATAAACGAGCGCTTTACGAGCTAGTGAGGGGAAAAATGGTTTACTTTATCATATAACAAAATGAGAGGGTGTCCCATAGAAAGTTGCAATTGGCAGGGCAAAGAGCTCCTTTATTGGTTCGAACATCCTACAAAAATGCAAAAAGATGGACCACCCTATTGCGCATACTTTGTACCGAGGTCGGTACAAAAGAGGTTGCTGGCCGAAAACAGGTAAGTCTGATGCGGGAAATCCCATGGGAATAAGGGGGTAAGTTTCTTGTTACCTTATAATCGTACAACATGACTAGCTCAGTGCCGTGGTAGCGGCCGTCGTTGTGGCTGTTGTTGGTGGTTGCCGACATCTCCTAATCCTTTACTTTTGCCAATGGCTTTTGTAATACGGAAATTCCACAGGCTGTACCCTTACTGCACCACTATGTCTGTTTTCCTCATTTGTTTCAGTTCTTTAAGTTGACATGCATGTAATGGCGTGTATGCGTTCTTCAAAATATTTTTATTATTATATACAATTTGTGCTTTTTTTTTATGCTATAGGTGGCAAACGAACAGACGAATCGCCTGATGGAAAGCGATTAACGTCGCCCATGGACACCCGCAACACCAGAGGCGTCGAAATGCGTTGCCGGCCTTTAAGGTGGGATTACGCTCTTTTCTTGAAGGTTTGAAGGTCGTATCGGTCCGGAAACACCGCTTGTGATAGTTCGTTCCAAAGTTTAGCTGTGCGAGGCAGGAAGTTACGAGAAAAGCGCACAGTTGAGGACCGCCAACCATCTAAATGGTGAGAATGAATACATTGTCGCGTAGGGCGGTGGCGGAAAGAAGCGGCAGGTAATCCGAACAACTCCTCGGAACACTCTCCGTAGTACATGCGATAGAAAATGCAGAGCGAGGCCACATCTCTACGCCGCGCCAGGGTATCAAGGTGCTTATGACAAACGCTTAATGCTAAAGCTAATGGTGCAAGCTTGTTACCTTATAATCGTACAACATGACTAGCTCAGTGCCGTGGTAGCGGCCGTCGTTGTGGCTGTTGTTGGTGGTTGCCGACATCACGGTGCTGTTCGGGTTGGCCGGCGGTGAATGCTGCGGCGGCTGTGGATTGTCTTGCTGGTTGCCTGAAAATACACTCTTTTTATAACCTCGTAAGACCCAATGTACAGATGTAGTGAGAAATGACTTGCCTTCGGAAACGTTCGTCAACGTCATGCTGTTTCAGTCTATCTCACTGAGACTGACAGTAATAGCTGTCATGCTACTTCAGTCAGACTCGGTGACACTGCCTGAAACAGCATGTGTTTACGAACGTTTCCGAAGGCAAGTAATTTCTCACTACACCTGTACAGCTTGGCAAAAAAGAGTAGAAATTAAAAAGTGGCAACATCGTAGTGTCGTCCCTTTCAAATCAATATGCGTGAGAAAACGGGACAACACTACAATGTTGCCACTTTTTAATTTCTACTCTTTTTGCCAGGCTGTACATATAGTTCTCCCAACCCAATTGGAATCTTTCATGAACCTCCTAAACTAGAAATTCTTTTATTTCATTGCTTTTTGAAACTAATGAAATTCTTACCAATTTGCCTATAGCCTCCTGACGCCCAGACTATAAAATTTGTCAGTGAATTTTGAATTAATAGTTATAGGAAATAGAATAGATTTTTTTTTGTTTGAGAAGACCTTTTAATAGGTGTCTGGGCGGCAGGAGGATAAAATAAACTTAAAATTAAAAATAAGAAATGTTTAAATGTGAAATAAGAATGTTAAATAAAAGTCAGCTGTAGACCACAAACCCTGTAGATAGATAGATAGATAGATAGATAGATAAATCTTTATTCATTCCCACAACATACATGGCTTAGATAAAAACAAACAAAATTAATTTCAACAATAAGCAAAATTTAACATTCATGCAACTTAAAACTAACATTAGAACAGGAACTTAAACTACAAGCAATGAAGCCATGTGTCGTGGCATAGAAAAGGCGCTGGCTCAGCATAATGATGCGGCAAGCCGCATCGCTGGTATTCTGCCAGTACCTTAGGTTAGGTAGCTGAACAAATTATGCACCGCTTAAAATAATTTTACCTAAAACTACCGTGCAATTCAAGTTAAGTTGATAGTACTATATTATTTATTGTGAAGAGAAGTGATTGCGTGTGATGGAGTTTAAATTATTATGCTTTTTTTTTAATTGAGTACAAAAGTACTACTTCAGTGCGTTAAATTCGTGTCATTCATTCAATATGTTTAAAGTGTGTAACTGTGTAAATGTAACAACAAACATGGCGGTTCGGTGGGAGTGCGTTTCCTATAATATCTGAACATATAGATGAAAAAGTAAATAAGTTAAAATAAAATAAATAGTGAATAGCATAAATTAATTGTTTACATATATATTAATTGTCAAAAAGTAGTGTTTGAAACGTGGGGATGTAATTAAATTACCTAGTTAATATATGGTAACCGAAGAAAACACATTATTTTATCAAAGTGTCAGGTTAAAAATGAAGCAAATCAGATAAAATTATCGCTATCCCAGGCATATAAAAGAACAGCTAACATTTAACTGACAGATACGTTTTATTTGGGAAGCAGGCCCTAACTATTTTTCGTTCACTCGTACCTAGCCATAGCGCGGAATAAGGCGTAATGTTGTAAAAAATGTAAAGAATGCAATTGATTCATACCTTTCCGTTTCTTTTCGATTAAACTATGTTGTCTTGATTCATTTTAAATAGCGTAAAACATTAAGTGAATTATATAATATTTTCTGTCTTGCCATGGGGTGCGCCAAAGTATTTATAAAATTGCAACTTAGATTATTGGAACTCCGAAAATTTTTCTTATACAATTTAACTTCATATTGATCGGTATTTAGAATAATCTTTGTTCATAATCATCATCACATAGAATTATTTATGTTCATAATATTGTTTTTCATATATATTTTTAGTACTAACTTTTATGTTTATATAATTTTTCACTATACTTATTTTATGTTATATATTCTAATGTTATAGGTATATTTATAATTATTTTTGTTTAATTAAATATAAATCGTACTATTACTGTAAACTAGCTACCTGCACAAATCAGGTTGTGGCAGAGTAGGTACTGTACTAAACGGGTTCCCTCTAAACTTTTTTTGTCCGAAACGCTTAGGACATAACAGACTTGGTATAATCTATTTTGGCATCAACTTAATGAGACAGAAACATCACTTGGCTTAAATAACAATATTTCGAATATTATTTTGTCCGAAATTATCTTGGCATATCATTAATTACGCCGAGTGTTATAAGACAGAAATTGGATTTGCATTTTTTTTTGGGCATGTAGCCACATGTTCGGAACTTGCCTTTTTCGTCAGGCAGAATTTGCTGTGAGGGTGGAAAATTCTGCAGTGAGCGAGCGAAGCGAGCGAACAAAACCTTCCGGGGC
>JALPQI010003966.1:0-73221 GCA_025490895.1 Thaumatotibia leucotreta
TGGTATTTACGACCCCATACTGCTAAGATAAATGAAAGAAAAGAATTTCTTTCTTTTCAGTGTAGAAGTGATTTATTCACTAAGGAACACATACGCCGGACTCAATAATGAGAGATTTATAATACATAAAACTTTAGAATAATATATAGTATATACATACCTACACTTTGGTAAGGATTTTATACACTTAATATCGCTGTCATAAACTTAGCTTATTTAATTTTTATAGCTCAATAACCCGTAAGAATCAGTAGAGTCCTAAAATGCGCACTTCAAAAACATGAGCCTTTACCGACATTTCTACTTAATACCGAATTACCATAATTTAAACTACATAATCAACTGACTACAAACATGACGACTAATTACGAGCATAATATCAAATGAGAAAGACGTTTGTATTCAAACCTTATTAACCTCACTGGCTTCAGAGCCGAGACAGTAGCAGCCTCAACAATCCTATCAATAATGATTATGTTCACTGAATGCATTCACGATGCGGTCGTCGCAAGTCAATATCCGAGCCTTGCAGCCGGCGCTTCTTCTGCTGAGGCACCTCCAAGTGCACTTGGAGCCTGTACTCCGGGGGTCCTTGTTGAACCGGTGCTTTCCATATACCAATACCGGATGGCCAAATCTTGATGTAGTAAGCACAATATCTAAAACGGTAAGACACAATAATGAAAACTTTTATCAATACGACGGAAATCAAACTATTAAATAGTTGGGTTGTTTTGCGGACGATTGTTGTAGACACACGTCTTTGAGTGGCTTAAGGTTGTAGTACTCGTACCTTCGAAATATTAAGTACAGATGTCGCTAGTGATTAGTTTCACAATACCATTGACTAAATTCGCTGTGATTCACGGATGATCGTCTGGTGTAATTGGAAGCACGTTGGACCGGCAATCCAGAGGAAGCGGGTTCGAATATACGTACCGTGACAACCATTCTTTCGCGGTAATTTTTTTCAAATGTAAGCACATCTGTTACGACATTGTGGTATTCAATAAATATTTATAATGTTAGTTCCTGGATTTAAAAAGGTAATAAAATATTAAGCTAGTGGAATAATTTTATTAGATAATGATCACATGAAATACATTTTACGCTATGTTTTAAAACTTTTCCTTTTATTGAATGAACAATTATCATGATTACACTTCACTCTGATGCAGGTTGCATAGGTGTAGAGCATAGGAGTAAAGAATAGACACTCATGCAGAGAGCTTTTCATTTCGCAGCGGATAATACTCATTACTCGCAATACTTGTAAGACATACTAATGTATTTTAGAAATAAACATCACCTAATATGCTCGCGTTTACTATCCTAATAAGCCACTTCGAGCTACCGGTCGTCTTAGAACAGTTCTTCCTTGTAATGTGCTTTCAATATAAAACTCTTGTGTCATCGGCCCCTTTTCATTTTGAACACCCACCAGCCGAGCTTAAGAACCCTTTTTAGATAACCCTTTGGAACTCTCTAGAAGAGTAGGTAGACATTTTAAATTAGATACTGTTAAACCTGATTTCCTCTTAACTTTTCATTTCTCGACATTTGTGTTCCCCGATAAAGATCTACATGTAATAAGGTACCTAATAATGTAATATACATCGATAATATAATTCTACATCTATCAGCGATAATGTTATAGTTGCCGATTTCTAAGAATGAACTTTTGGCAGTTTAGTAATGAGCCTTATGTACTTTATGACGTTGTGTGACGTTAAGACTATCGGAAAAACGGTTAGCCTTAACCTCATATTAATAAGGTTTAATCTATAACTGTCAAAAGTTCATTCTTAGAAATCTGCAACTATAAGAAACTGAAAAGTACTAGCTTTTCATTATCTGACTTTTTATGAGTACACTGGATTTGTTCGTGTAATTACCCTCTGTTGCGCCCACAACAGACAGAACATGTTTAGTCGTCTCCAATAATAATATTTCTCCTTTAGTTTCAAGTAATCGGCGTCTAAGTCCTCCTATTTCGTCTCGAGAGGTCACTCATTCTAATAAACTAAACTAAAGTCAATAATGGCTATGCTCATTATGAAGTTGTACAACACGATTGTCGACAGTCATAATCTTAGCCTTACAGCCACGATTGCCCTGGCTCACACATCTCCAAATCGCCTTCGGCCCCGTACAGCACCGACGATCCATGTTGAAGCGGTACTTTCCGCACATTATCATTGGATAGCCATTTTTAGAAGTCGAAAAGATGATACCTGGAAACAAAAACGTTAATACCTACATAAATAAGGAGCAAACTAAATAAAATAACCATGAACAACGTAGACTATGTATGTAATAAGCATATAACTACTATCAATAACATCGTTAATTTGACTTTATAGGTTTTTTGCTTATATTACAAAAACATGCTATTGATTTTTTTTTTTCGGAAAAAATCTATTCGTTGGACGAAACACATTTGAAGGGTTTCACGGAAAGAACATGTCTAGTCAATTCAAATTACAGAAGGAAAACCCATCTTACTTTTAACAGAACAAGGTGTGAATTTACCCTGTTTTTTTTAAAGCACTGGACATGTTTTTTCCGTGGACCCTTAATTTAACAATGTAACTAAGGAGTTGTATAAAATACAAAAGTACACAATAATATAACCAGTGTAAGTATATATTAAGTAAAAAAGATAACTAATCATGCGTATGATTATTATTAACCTTTAATATAACATTTTCGAAAGTGGTAAGAGAGGCGCGACAGCCGCAGGAGGACTGTTTGACGCAAACCCAGCTTGCTTTAGGTCCTTGGCAGCGATGGTACCGGTTGAATCGGTACTTGCCCAGTTGGATAACGGGTTTACCGTACCGAGAGGTTGTAAAAACTGGTTCATCTGTAACAAGATAAATCACTCCAATGTTCACTTAATTTTATTTACGTGTTTGTTTTTAAGGTATACGAATTTCAACTATAAAATACAGTAACAGTAGGCAAGTCATTTCCGTAATTAAATAAAAGGATTTTCTGACAGAAAAAAATCATTTGCAATTTTTAAATCTATCAATAAGGAATGTTTGATGTAAAACATTACGACAGTGCAATTTATAAAATAAGTTTATTCTAAAAATAGATTAGAAATACATTTTTCTGTAATACAAAACCTGATGATTATTTAAAACCATCAAAATATCTCGTCAAGACACGCCACCAAATCGGAAATCAACTCCAAGACACATGACATTGATACATCTTCGTGTACTTCGAGCTTTACTTGAAAATATTTGTATATCAATCGTGAGTGTGATTGTTATTGATCTTTATTATAACATCATCGAACGTAATCACCGAAGCACGACAACCCGTGGACTTTCGAGTACAAAACCAGCTGCCCTTCGGCCCGACGCTGCGGTGATACCGGTTGAACCGGTACCGACCGAGCACGATTACAGGCTTTCCGTAACGCGATCGAGTGAAAATTGCTTCAGCTGTGAAAGAAATCTGGCATCAATATTCGTCATAATCATTTATTTAAGAGCTTGGCTCTTGTCAGTGGAGTAATTTCCATTCTATTCTATTCTCTACCTTTTCCTTCAGCACTCTATCCGTTTTAATTTATATAGTTTCCTTCTATCTTTTATTTATAATATCAGTCATCAATATTAATAAATAAATAAATATCTTGGGACATTTTACACAATACAAATCGACCTAGTCCCACGGTAAGCTCAATTAAGGCTTGTGATGTGGGTACCAGGTGACGATATATATAATAGGTAGATACAAGTAGATACTTAAATAGATACACAGCCATGACCAAAGAACAAATATTTGTGATAAATAAATAGATAAATAATGCCCTCGCCGGGATTCGAACCTGGAACCTCCAGCTTCGTAGGCAGGGTCACTACCAACTAGGCTACGGAGGCTGACATGATGATTTTTAAATATTAGTTACATAACGAATGTGTTTTTTTATGCATATGTATAACTACGTATCTTAAAGTACGAGCCAGACTAAAGAAACACAATGTGAACTACATTAAACTCATATATTATAGACAATTAGACATGTTCAACATGACTTAACCCGGCTGCACATCGACCATTGAACCGCGATTAATGTTCTTAAGCCTAATGATTGTGCTCCGTATTCTGCTTGTAAATAACATTGTCGATAGTGGTAATGGTCGCGCGGCAGCCACTGCTGATTCGGCTGCACGTCCACAGTGCCTTCGGACCTTTGCTGCGGTTGTTCTTCGTGAACCGGAACCGTCCCTGCTGGATGGCCGGTTTACCGTATCGTGTGGTTGTGAACACTAGGGCTGTGAAAGGAAACATATAAACATTTTTATCACAATTATGTCTATCACAAAGTACCTACCCATCGACAAGGAACTATCTAGCGTATAAGGTTATCGTGTTTAACGGAGAAGCGGATAGCTCCGGTACAATTATCGAATAGAGTAAAAGTGTGTATGAGAAGCATGAAAATGAAAAGCATATAATGCATTTAACAATATCGTAATTATTATATTATGTCCATAATATTCAAAACAAAACGTTTTTATACAAGTACTACTTTGTTATTTATTACTTTATTTATGTGTAGGCATTACCTACTTCATATTTTACAATCCCCGCAAGTCAAACATTAATATCCAGAATCCAGATCTTTTTAAACAAAGGAGTAAAAAAACAATTAAGCGCTTAAAGTAATTATCTGAACAATTTATTTTGTGTAATCGTAACTTTTACATAAAACACGTCGAGTCTTCATTTCTTAATATTTCTCTTTTATACAAGTTAAAATTCGTCAATGTGCCTTGTCAATCCATTAGTTTGACATAAATATGTACACTGATTTCCCAATGAAACTTGAACGTTAATAAATTGTCTAAATTGTACGTGCTTTTTTTTACATCTTGAAAAACAAAAATAATAACTACTAGGTTTGTATATATCTTGCATTTAAGCCACTTTGTCAAAGACAGCCGTTACTTTACAGCTGTTAGCGTTTAAGCGCTTCATCGATTCTTGTCATAGAAACTTAGGCCTTTGTTCTTGGTATCCAAGATTTTTGGTATCAACCAAAGGCAAAAATGTTTTTATAAAACCAAACCAATCATAGGCCATGAAACCTTCGGTCCGCGGCAACGATTGTTAGGTGTTGTAGTAACTACCGGTGGTTGTGGTAGTTCTTTATCGTCAACACGATATTGTCGATGACGACGGCGGAGGCGCGGCAGCCTGAACTGCTGCGACTGCAGAAGTAGGTCGCCTTCGGTCCGCGGCAACGATTGTTCTTGTAGTACCGGTACTGGCCCATTTGCAGCACTTCGCGACCACTGCTGGTCACTAAAAACAGCGGTTCTGAAAACATAGGAATAGGATATGACTAAAAGGTTCGCACATATTAAATAATCACCAAATAAACATTTTTAAAAACCGACTTCAACCGATTTCTCCAAGATCCCCGATTTGTTTCCATCATTGGTTTCCTATTTTCTGAATGCAAATGCTTGTAAATGAATTAAAATTACCAAAAGAGCCATACATGTACCTGTAACATTTGAAGAGTTCCCTCGATTTCTCCAAGATCGCATCATCAGATCCCAACTTGGTTCCAACAGGACCATCTCGGGGTTATACACGTTCGATTATTAAAAAAAATGTTGATATATATATATAATGTACCTTTTGGACGGCAACGACTGATATATTGGCACCACAGGTTCAACGCCAAAGACCGATATATGTCTTGGACCACAGGGCATTATAGACCTACACGCATGTGCCCAAAATTCATTTCAGATTTTGTATGTGACGTCTGGGTGACAGCTTTGGTATTTGACGTCAAAAAGGTTAGTCGTTATTCTTTTTTCTTTGATTAGCAATGGTGGCTTTTTTACGCGCTAGTGCGAGAAGTGGTTCATTTCTTGTCAGTCCGAAACTTCAGAGGGCCATCTGTACTTAAAAAAGTCGTACGGGTACGATACACATGCGTAAAGGAAAATGTGTGCCGATTTAAAACACTCCCTTCGGCCGTGTTTCGATTTGTCACCACTCGTTTCGAACTTTTTTTTCGCACTTGTATCGTAATGTACTATTTCAACACACTTGCTCGTAACGTAGGTATTGATGAACTGCTTTTAGGCTCATAATCCAAGATATTAATTAAACACACGTGCTTATTAATTTCGTTATACTCCTCGTGCGGTAATAACATGCCCCGATCAAGGATGTTTGCAAATATATGTAAAGATTATGTATGTCATGTAGATGAAGATTGGCTGTTTGTCCATTACCATTTTAAATATTTGTCATTCAGAGTGCAATGAATTTCAAATGTTTGTTATTATTTCGTTGTGTTTTGTGTTATTTATTACTTATATGTACGATTATATACGATATAAGTGACGAACGAGAATAAAATATGACCATCATGTAAAAAAGTTTGAACGTTAATTTGGGATTGTATCTGAGTAAGGATTTAGTAATTACCTAACAACAACACTTTTAGTGTTATTTTTACTATCACAAAAATAACACTACAAGTCAGTTTTTTGTCGTAAGTGTGAAAAACGTCGTATGGAATTCGTGTGCAATAATCATTACGCTAACTGCTATTTTATGCGCACTCGCTACCGCCTTGAGTGTAATGATAAACTTAACACACTCGTATCATATTATATTAATGTTTATCTTCAAACATAATGAATATGTGTGCAGTAATCATTACGCTAACTGCTATTTTATGCGCGCTCGCTACCGCCTTGAATGTAATGATAAACTTAACACACTCGTATCATATTATTAATGTTTATCTTCAAACATAATGAATATGTGTGCAGTAATCATTACGCTAACTGCTATTTTATGCGCGCTCGCTACCGCCTTGAGTGTAATGATAAACTTAACACACTCGTATCATATTATATGAATGTTTATCTTCAAACATAATGAATATGAACGTCTTAAGTCATAAATAATACCAACTAAAGTTTAATGAAACGAACCATTGCTTATACCCATTCCTGCTTTCAAAAATTACTGATTTCATACCGACCGGTGCGGAAGTGTTCATAACTTCCAGTCTCGTTTCATAATTATGTAAACACATTGGCAAGGAATTAAATAGTATGATATATACGTATTAATGACCTCGAAATTACCTAGTCGTAAAAAAAGTACGTTTGTTCATATAGGTCCAATGGGAAACATTGTTCAGAAAGACCATCTTAACACATTTTTCACAGTTGGGATCACGGCCCCGTAAGTTTTCGTCATCTTATACTATTCCAATATTTCACATTATTATTAATCCGATCCATTATGTCGATGATAGGCAAATCAAAGTCTTGCTTCTTTTCACACCATTGTCAATATTTTATTTAATTATTCGCATCATCTTGTCACTATTATATCCGAAAGTCGACATGAAGAACCTTTTACACACGACGTGCGGCTGATCCTTTTCATCCTTAAGAGTGTACTTATAAGTATTCTTTCTACGAAGAAAATCTTTATTCGGTGCAAATTTTTTTCTTGATCGTTTAACGGGGACACAAGTAATGTTATTTCGAATAAATTTCTTCCTCTCAGCTACAGTTTTCATACACCAATAAGCTTTATTCAGTGCTATTCTTCTATCTTCTGTAATTTTACTTCCACACTTCTTTTGGCATTCGCATGCAGGTTTAACACTGTGACGTTTAGCAATAGCCTCTCTTCTAATTCGTTTTCTTTCTTCTGGTTTTATGTTATATTTTTTCCTTTTCCGTATAGTCCCTTTCTTAGTATATTGTATCTCATTAGATGCAGGTATTTGATCTGTTTCTTGACTTGATGTTGAGTCCGTCGATGAATCTCCGGCCAGTAATAGGTTGGGTAGAATACACCGATCTCGGTTGATTATATCTGGAAAATTCATCAACTTTAGATACTTACCTTGCCGATCTTTTATTTCACAATAAATAGGTACCTACTTGACTTTTAAAGTTAGAAAATAATGTAAATCTTAAGTTATAATGTTTTACAAGAATTTATCAAGAACTTTATAAATATGAAACATATTTATTAAAATACTAACTTAATTCAACGTAAGATTACATTATCGTTTTTATTTAAATTATATATTGAACAGTTGGACTTGCTCAAACTATAATTTCCAGCTTATGTCACTTTGGAGGGACATGCATATGGTTGAGATTAGACTTGATAACGTGTCCATCTAAGGTGGTGATGAAACCCTTGCACCCCGTAGCGGACCTGGTGCAGAACCACTGCAGTTTGGGACCTCGACTGCGGTTGTTGAGGTTGTAGCGGTGGCCGCGGTAGAGCGCCGCGTAGTTACCTTTTCTGGTCGTAGTTAGCACCAGATCTGAAATATAAAGCTTCTAAATTACCAAAAATCATCATCATCATCGTCAGCCTGTGATAGTCTACTGCTGGACGTAGGCCTCTACTATTAACTATGCGTATAGATAGACGCATTAGGAGGTAAATGCCCATAATCGCCACGCTGGGCAAGCGGATTGGCGATCGCAGTAATGTGTACACTATGATGTGATGACGCTGCTGCCCATCATCAACCTTTTATCAAATAATGGTCAGTGACACTTCAATCCCTTAGTCGACTCTTACGACACCCGCAGGAGGAGAAATTTATTCTTACTGCCGTCACCATGCGGCGTACCAAAAATGTGAGAGTCCAATTAGTCGACTGTATTCGCAAATAGTGGTAACGTTGTGAGAGTAAGAGTTACCATGAATAGCGCAAATAAACTGCATATTATTATGTCGTTAAGGGTAGAATTCTCCGTTAATAAATAATAACAATAAATATTAAAGCTCATTATTTTTTCAGTCAGTGATCACTTTTAACAATACATACTTTTATATGAGTATTTAACATCAGACATAAATATTGATGGCAATTGAAACAAGATTTTAAAAGTAAGTTAGTAGCGTAGCATATAATCGTAGTTTAAATGAATACGTATCAATTTGACATTTCCTGTGTCAAATAAGATCTCTAAATTCTTGCATCAAAAGTGCGGTCAAAAACAAAAGAAACGATAGTTTTTTTACTTAACAGAAGGTATAATTTCTCTGCCACTGCCGGTCGGTACTGAGTAAATTATGTATGGTTATGTTCAGCATAAGCTCTAACGAGCTCGTTGTCCCACGTGGTGAGGCTCGCGCGGCAGCCCGTGTTCTTCCTGGTGCAGCACCAGAGCGCCCGTGGAGCCCTGCTGCGGTTGTTCAGGTTGTAGCGATGCCCTCGGAACAGCGCGGCGTAGTTGCCGCTGCGAGTCTTCGTCAGCACTAACTCTAAAAATGGACATAATTTTCCATGCATTTTTCGTTCTTTTTCGATGCCATACAAAGACTATGGAAAATGGTAACGTGATTAAAAAATATCTTGCTTTCCTTTGTTTCTCCTATCTCACTATTCCTGATAGAAATAGCTTCAAAATATTCAATAAAATAGTGGAGGTTGTCACACTTATGAGAAAGGCCCAAACAAGTTTATTTCTGCCACAGTAGTAAATCAAATGTTTTCGTTAAAAACATTGGGAAGCCATTTTTAACTATTTACACCACTAGTTACCTACTATACAAGTTATATGAGATTTTAAAATATCACTATTATGGCAAAATAAATTATTATATTAGATAATATTATATATTTTGAATGCTTTTTTACACATGTTAAAGCAAATAGTTAGAGTGGCTGGATACATAACCGAATTAGGAATTTGCAATTAAACTATATAAAACCTTAAATCTGGCACCCTAGTGAAAAGGGGTATAAATCGAAATTAGCCACTTTACAGGAGAGCCAAAAAACGATTGGCGAAATTATTCAAAATTACTGTGCCGAAATGGCTAAAGAATTAGAATAACTGTAAATGTACTTTGAGTAAATACAATGCGCTCTTTCACATGCCGTCATTGGTTTATGGCTAAAATCAATAGTTTAAAAAAAAATTGACTTGTACCCGCTGAAATAAATGCTGTTTAGAAATATAACCAAATTAGTACCCCTTTTCACATATATTGGACATTAGTGAAAACGGGTATACATTTAACTTATTTTATGATAACTCTTTTTGAGATGTACTTTTACGAAAAAATTTTAGCTAGGTTTGTTTACGAAATTAATTTTAATGTGATAGCATGTACATACACAATATAATCCCAAAAAAACCGACTTATACCATTGTGCACAAAATGTTAGTAACGTGTAAAAGGGAATAACAAGATTTATATTAATCACTTTATTCAATTGTATCCAAATTCTATGAAATAAGTTACAATAAATATATTTATTTTTTCCATTTATTATTAGAAATTATTTCCTTGAATTAGAAAAATATTACTTCTTTTCAACAGCCAAAACACAACGCTTCATAAAATGAAATGTTTTTAAATTTCATAGTACCAAAAACTTCCATAATGTAGCATTTATTCATTATTATCAAAATCGTGTCATAATATTTTTTTTCTCATGCCTTATTTTGCTAACACGGTACTCGACAAAAAACCTAAATAGTACAAATAGTCCTACTGTCCGAATCATAACTTTATGCCCTGGATGTCGTGCGCGCAGCTAGGTAGGTACGTTCCGTAACGCCTGAATGGCAATTTTGTATCTTATCGAGTCACCTAAAATAACATACTATTGAAAATCGATATTTTATTAAAAAAACTATTGTCTATAGCCTATCGTAATGTACATTAAGATACAACTGTGAAAAAAAAAAAGTTCTAAATAAGCATAAATAAGCAAAGTACGACCGAAGGGAGTGTTTTAAATCGACACGATTTACGAATTTCATTTTTGCATGTGTATCGTACGACATTTTTCAGTACAGATGGCCTTCCGAAGTTTTCAACCAGGCAAGATATAAACGACGCCTCGCACTAGTGTGTAAAGAAGTTATTTCAGTTGTTTCGGATAAAAATAGTTACGTTGCATTGCAGTACTCTGTATGGAATCTTAATAAATAGACTTTAATCGACGAGTATAAAAAGCAGTAATTCTTATAAAAGTTGTATAGGTAAATATAGGTACGATCAACTTGAATTATTGTGTTAATTATACATTAACTTTATTGTTTTCGTTAGTAGATAATTTAAAAAAATATTATGATAATATTGTTTTCATTATGTTAGCATTCGTAAAAAGTGGGTGGCTCTTTTCAAATTGTTCTAATCACATGTTTCTGGAGTAATATAGATATAGCAACAGCCATAGAACAGCAGCAAATACTCGTACATACAAGGCTATTATAGTGCGCTTTCTATATTGCCTAGATCATTAAGTAAAATTGTTACTACAATAAATAAAAAAAAGTATTTGCGTTAGGTGGTTTAAAACTGTCAACGCAAACTAATATTACTAACATAGGTCTTAACAAATAAGCAGCAAAATTTAACAGCTTGAATATGAGAAAAAAATACAATCATACTTTAAGAAAGACAATTAACCACTAAGTAAATAAAATTTTAAAAATTAACACTATTTTAAACATTGTGTATATATAACGAAACTTAGTGTAAAAGGGTCCAACTTAGTACAAATCCGTCAATTTACTGATGGTAAATGTTAAGTAATACTTTTTAATTTAGTGCAAACGGATATAATTCCCGCAAATGGATTGTATCACATGAAAAAACTGTAATTCTAAGTGATTAAAGTCGATTTGTACCCGCAACAACACAATTTTATTCGTGAATATGGATTTATGTCGAATTGTATCTCAAAAAATGTTTTTATTGTTCGTGTAAAGTGATTTAAATACACATGGATCCTCATTATCCGAGTGACCATCAAGAAAATATGAGTAGTTATAGCGTTACACACAACAAAAATCCAAACCCGTAAAACTTAGCAACACTAATACCTTTTGTAACGTTACAACGACATACTTTTTTTTGTTAGTAAGAATTTATTTCAACTTATACCTGACACTGCATGATCATTTGTGTTAGTTATACCATATTACACGACCGTAACTCTGTCAATTTACGTGATATCTTAGATCCTTTTACACCAACCGATGCCATTTTTTTTTTGAATTTTTTTGGTATACTTAACTCAATTTGGCCAAAATTCGACTTATACCCCTTTTCACTAGGGTGCCAGAAATAAGTGTGAACATTGCGAAGGACTATAATAAAAATGAATAAACATTATCTACGGACATATCATTGATGCTTTTTAATGTGTCCAGAAACCGTAGGCAATGAGTAAATTTAACAGTCAGGGATCAGAGAGGGATTTGTAATATTAACATTACCTCCTAACAGTCAGGTTATGAGTTGAAAAATAGAACGGCTTTCAAAATTCAAGTGAATCTAGATTCCAGTATCCATAAACTAAAAAACACAGTCGTATTATATATATTAACCGACTTCAAAAAAAGGAGGAGGTTCTCAATTCAACTGATTTTTTTTTTTTTTTGTTGTATGTATGTTACCTGATATCTCCGAGAATAGTGAACCGATTCTAAAATTTCTTTTTGTGATCGAACGTGTACTACCCCGAGATGGTCCCATTGGCACCAAGTTGGGGTCTGATGATGGGATCCTGGAGAAATCGAGGGATCTCTTCAAATGTTATAGGTACATGTATGGCGCTTTTGGTAATTTTCATTCATTTACAAGAATTTGCATTCAGAAAGATTAGGATTTGAGGAAACCAATGATGGAAACAGATCGGGGATCTTTGAGAAATCGGTTGAAGTCGGTTTTTTAAATTTTTAATTTGGTGATTATAATGTCTTTAATTACTGGCGGTCGCATAAAGTACTATACATATTACACAATAAAAAATAGATTCAGACTTAACCCCTCGTATGTTTAAGCCACTGATCAGTATCAGTGATGAGGAAACTATTAGAAAAAAATATTCGACACACGAGGGGTTAACCATTATCAGTGTAACTATGAATGATTGTGGTCAGTAGCTTTGACAACTTCGTCGGCAAAAGTGACCAAAGTGGCGGTGCAGCCTCCACGAAGTCTCGCGGAACAAGTCCAGAAGATCCGGGGGCCTTTAGTGCGGCTGTTTCGGTGGAATCGGTGCCCCTTGTACTCTGCCACCACCTGTCCACGGCTGGACTGAGTGAAAAATACACCTGAAATGTAAAGTCAAACCTTGTTAGAATGTTATACTAGGTTTTATCCGCAAATTAAGTTTTTCTGGCTGATTTCTTGTTGCGTGAACCAATTTTGTTATTTTGTTTTTATAGCTTCTTTCAACTTAATTTTGTAGAGATTTCAATTTTAATTAATACACATTTAGGAAAAAAAACTAAACATGAACATGCTTTTATTTTTTTATTAAGTTTTCTAAGAAGAGGTTTTGTTACACGTTCATATTGTTCATGATTGTTTTGAATTTGCATAAAAGTTCCACAAATTGTCTTTGGTAAATTTCCTTGATGATAATAATAATAAATTTAAAACACAGCAAATTTCTCCAAAGGGCCTCTACGTGTTGGATCTGTATCCCCGCGCAAGCCTATCAAAAGACCGGGATTTATAGGCCCGTGATGAAAGAGAGATACAAATAATAATAATAATAATTGTTTATTAAGTAAAACATTGTACATTTTTTACTCTTAAGGACTAGGAACAAAAAAAAATAAAAAATAAATGATAAATCACATTTAATTATAACACTTTATAAAAAATGTTGTGTTCAGTTTTTTTTACAAATGATTCCCCACTAGCAACTTGACTAAAATTAGCACACCAGTGGCACTTTAAATAATCACCAAATTCGAATATTTTGAAACCGACTTCAACCCATTATCATTCGACCCCGACTTGGTGCCAACAGGACCATCTCTGGGTTATACCGGTACGATAAAAAAAATAGGTTCACGACTGTGGAGATACATAGGTACATACAAAAAAGAACAGAAGAGTCAGTTAAAAAGATCGAAAGCATCTAGAAAGTATCTTTAGATTAATCTCATTAAATATCTCCAAAACGCTATGCTGAGTACATCAAATAATAATGTAGAACGCCAAAAATAATATTGTGAAATAAAAAGCACGTATTATGCTGTAAAAATTTTTTGGTAAATTAACTAGACTGTTCGTAAATCTAAACTCTCATGACGTTTTTTTTCTGTTTTACACTTTTATTATTGGCATTAACGCGTCTAGATCATCTAGTCCGACATACCAACATCCGCCCGACTAAACACGTGATACAATAATTCGTGGTATATTTCGGTCGCAGATAATATTCTGTACCTAGGACAGCTGTCAGTTCATTATATGAAGTTATTATTTGTCCAACGGCTAAAATATCGACAGATTTTTAATGCATTCAACTGACAGTTGTCTAGGGCTCATCATTCATCGAGAGAATAAGCAAAGTTCAAAGTTTTATTGTAAGTGAAAAACGGGTTAAATTGTTGGTCAAATATTTACAAACAAATAAACATGTTGAAACTCTATTCAATTGTTTTAGTATTTAATTTAATGATTATGCTCATTAGTAAATTTTACAATTTCTTTCTCAATGGAGGTGAGAGACGCGCGGCAACCCTTCGACCACTTCGAGCACACCCAGCGGAGCTTGGGCCCCTTCTCACAGCCGTGTCGGTAGAAGCGGTAAAGTCCTATTTGGAGCACCGGTTTGCCATGAATAGACTGCGACCATAATACACCTGAAATACATGACAAAGCTGAAGGAAGTAAACTGGTGGAAGGGCTGGGATATAGATTAAATGCTCCAAGCGAGGATACGGCAAACGTGTGAGCAGCGCAGGCGCACGTCGTCTCGGAAATATCGTTCGGCACTCGGCATGCATGTTAACGCAAGAGTTTTCAATATCCGTCGCCTACACTTCATGGGATAGTCTTATGGTGCTACATTGGATGTCATAAATCGTTATAGCTATCTACTATAACTTTGTTTACTTAATTTAGTACCTTATGTAATATTATTAATAGCCTGGTTGGGATAAACTTTGGAATGCATAAATGTTTGGTCTGATGGTGTCATGAGAAAATATGTCACCTAGTTTGACTTAAACATTTTCATAATTCGACAGCTATGTACTATTTTCGAAAATAAACCAGTGTACGAAACGTCATAATATACTTTTTAGGAAACAATAAATATGATAATGATGTTAATACATTTATTGTACATTTTTGCTATGATTAAGGCACCCGAATATAAATTTAATTGACAACAATACTAACTTAGAAAAATCGATGAACATTGGTTACATTAAAAATCATATACAAAAATAACGTAAATAACAATATAATTATTGAATACCTAGCTATCTAGAATAATATCTCATAAACTTATTGTACCTACTTTTCTTTCACAAAACTTATCATTACTATTCATATATTTAGAAAAAAATTGTTTCATATTTTAGTGACATTAAATTAATGAGTACCCACCTAATAAATTGCTTAAAATTAAAATAAATGCTATGAAACAAAACAACGTTAATCAACAACGTAATGTCTTAGGGTCACACCAAACTAGTCGACGCCGTTTCGGCTAATCGCGTACGGAAAAAGCTTTATGTCAACGCAATAAGAGCGAGGACATCGTAAATCGGCTCGGCTCACGCGAAACGACGTCTTTCGACGGGAAAACGGCGTTTTGCCGTAAAGCTGTTCGCATTCGTACGACCCCGTTTGCAGCCTAACGCACACGTTCGCATTCGTAAATCTCCTAATACCGCCGTACGGTGCCGGAAAGAGTTGAACGGCTCCGATCACGGCCGAGTACCTGCGATAAGCACCGGTCAGAGCTGGCGGAAGCCGTTCAGCGTCTTCGACGGCCGAACATAGCTGACGACGGCCGAAAAGAGCCGATGACGGCCGAAGTAGCTACTGATGCGTTTGTATTTATTCATTTGAATTATTACCCACATTAAAATCTGCAATAGATCTGACAACACGAAGTAATACTGTCGTAATCATACACGTCTGTTCAATTTCAAACTAGTTTCTAACAACTAGTCTCCAAAAATTTGATTTACGATTGCCGATCACCCGCTGTCCTATCTAACTGTTCGTCGGACTCGGCGGCTGTACGCGTGCTGTCGGACGTCTCGACGGCAGGACGGAGCACGGGAGAGCCGACCGCCGCTTTACAACTGCTACCGCAGGCGATCGAGCGTTTCTACGGCCGCAAGGAGGATGAGACTGCTTAACGCAGGTGTTCAACCGCGGAGACGGTCGATCGGCTAAATGCGAATAGTGTGGTGTAAAACACTCGGCGAAAGCCGACTCCGTGTCGATTGGTTTGGTGAGACCCTTACGCGACCCTGCATGACAGCCAGCTTTAGCTTAAATATGGTCTAGAAACTGAAATTGTTCCCACAAAAGAAAATTAGCCTTTTATGCACTAACTAAATACTTTCAACGATCGACACCCAACACCCAAATAAGGCACCTTCCATTTTAACATTTTAGCACGAATAATCATATATGTCTTAAAAATCCAACAGAACTGTTGGGCGGTAAGTGATTATGTGTGCCTGTGATCTTGACGACAACGTTCTCCAGAGTCGTCACAGAAGTCCTGCAATATCCCTTCCGCCATTTGACGCATCGGTAATGGGCCTTCGGTCCTTTCTCCAGGTGCGTATGGTATCTGTGGCTCTGGTACACGAGGATGGGCTGGCCGTAGCGTGATCTCTCAAAGTACAATTCTGGAAAGCCAAAGTTTTGAAAAAATGAGTGAATATCGTTATGTTTGACCGCACTCCTTGATCTCGTCATTCATCAAATCGCTTAGTCTCATCGTCGTCAGTTTTATCTGTGATCCGTTGCGTCAAAATAATAAACAATTTGTACAATAAAGCACCAGAGACTAATTTATTACTATTATCTTAACTGTATTGAGAGTTATGTTAAGAGTTAAGACACATGATTTAAACGATCTATCATTGTTTTAAAATTGAATACTATGATAATATATGTATATGTACATTACCAAATACAATTATGTATTTATACTACCTGTACTAATTAATTATTTATTTATGATTATACAATGTATACAATAAATAACTATGAACAAAATTCCTACACTAGGTAAAAAATCTACTTGCAAATTATATAAAAGTAGTCTAGGTTATAATCTATAAGGCTCTCTGGATTCCGATTGATTTACAGACGGAAAACATTGTTTTCAAGAAAGTAACACAAGCAAAACATTTAGTATTTTCGCATACACGTTTCGCTAGTGTTACCGATCTAGTAAATAAATAAAATAATAAATATCGACTGACTGAACATTGGCTCAAGTTAATCATGATTGTGTAGATTGTTGGTCTTGACGATGCAGCCGTCGACGGCGGTGACGGAGGCCTTGCACCGCGTGCGCGGCTGCTGGTTGCAGCGCCACACGCTCTTCATCCCGCGCTGCGCGTGCAGGTTGAACCGCTTGTCTCCGATCACCACCACAGACTCACCGAACCTCGACTGACTGAACACTGGCTCAAGTTAATCATGATTGTGTAGATTGTTGGTCTTGACGATGCACCCGTCGACGGCGGTGACGGAGGCCTTGCACCGCGTGCGCGGCTGCTGGTTGCAGCGCCACACGCTCTTCATCCCGCGCTGCGCGTGCAGGTTGAATCGCTTGTCTCCGATCACCACCACAGGCTTGCCGAACTTCGACTGACTGAATACTGCCTCTGGAAATTTAGCTCTCTGCTTGATTCATGAACCTTGTTAGAGAGTTGATATATATGTATTTGTAAAAAAAATATAAATCCAGCCGCTAAAGGGTTATAATTATTAAATAAGTTAAGAGGACAAAAACTACACATTAGAAATGCATCATCATAATTTTATTATGTTAGTATTTTAGAACAATGAATAATAAACTTTGAAATATTAAAATAATGGACATTGTCGAAGCGACAGTCTTTATAACCAGTCAGAACGGATAGACTGCAGACTAATGTTGCAATATAATGATTATATCTGGAAGGTTCAAATTATAGTGTTTAAAACACTAAGATAAACCTTCATAAATATCATGAATGGCTGTGTCCGCTGTTGTTCTTGACGATATAATCATGTACAGTCACGATGGAAGCCCTGCAGCGCATGCGCGCCTGCCGAATGCAGCGCCAGATGGTCTTCGGGCCCTTTTCCGAATGCACCTTGAAACGCTGCTTCCCCATCACCAGCACCGGCTTCCCGTATCTCGACGAGGCGAAAAACCAGGGTTCTGTGGAATTGATATTACCAAGAAAGTGATAATGATAATAATGTTGATTTGAGGCATCGAAGGACCAGCATTCGGTTTAACACAGACTCAAAAAACATGGCCATGCATAGAGCGTAGCACAGGAATTTCCAAATTAAGTCAGCGGGCACGCGCCGATGATACATACAAATGATAACGAGGTTATCACTCAAATCGTCGTAAGTACCTGTATTTGGTATTTTTATTTGTAAGTACGAGTAAACTAATAAAACCATCTTAATGGCTATCAGTATCAGAGCACTAGATTTATCAACAGGTAATGAACCTAACTAATAGAAACAAAAAAAATAACTAGGAACTGCATCTCCATGCATTATACATATAATTCCACCATCATACTCGTAATACTTATTTTAAAGTTTCCACGTCATACTATCTACGATATACATCTATTACGACGTCGGAACCCTTTCCGAGTAACATTTTATGTACCTACATTTCACATATACGCAACACTGTATCATTCATTTTCTTGTCCCTTACATCCTAATTCTCATGCAGCTAAATATCTTCACTGTCCTTATAGAACTTGTCATGGTTGTGCGCATGTTTCCTGACGGCCAGGTCGTGGTGGACGACGACGCAGGCGCGGCAGCCGCTGGTGCTCTGCTTGACGCAGCGCCACATGC
The DNA here is from genome assembly GCA_025490895.1 of Thaumatotibia leucotreta. Classification (NCBI taxonomy): domain Eukaryota; kingdom Metazoa; phylum Arthropoda; class Insecta; order Lepidoptera; family Tortricidae; genus Thaumatotibia; species Thaumatotibia leucotreta. The sequence continues at coordinate 18,886 of JALPQI010003966.1, forward strand.
CCTTCGTCTCGCCGCGGGGGTCGCCGTACGAGAGGTTGTACCTGTGCCCTTCCATCAGCAACACCGGCTTGCCCTTTCTGGATTCCGTGAACGTCACTAGAAATTTTAAAATTCCGCAGTGACCTATGATCTTAAAAAATTGTACTTTTTACTTACAAGAATATAATTGAGAATACCATATACTAGACTTCTGGTTTGCTAGCATGATTGTGTATTGTATTATATGTAACCATAAATAACATCGCGTCATTTCTCATTTGCTCGAATATTATTTCAATAATTATATTATTTTCATTAAACTGATTGAGAAACCCGTTAAAGTTACTTAACTTACCTTTTATATTACAAATAATATTAAACATACGAGTATTCAATATAATATCAATTTATTATCTATTCCATCTTTCAAAAATAACCTTAAGAAGTATTTAACTGGACAACTTTTATATATTTAAGATTATCGTAGTTTTTTTTAATATTTACTTAACACACATGACTCACTATTCTGACCACATAGTATTAATATTGTTAGATTTCTTGGTAAAATTAGATTTTAAAGTTGTGTTTACCAAATTTATTGTACACTTTGCCACTATGTTGTTAAGATAATTATGTTGTCCTACATTATGTTTATCTTCTACATTGTGCACATTTACCGACTCTTGTTACTGTTTTACCCATTTTTCTAGTTATTTTTATTTTTCACTTTTTAGGTCGGTTGCCCTGAAAACCAGCGTCGTGTCATCCGACACGACACATGCTGAGTGGCATCCTTTTTAGTGTTCAAACCCTTACTGTTTATACTTGTACTAATTGTACTGTATTGTATGGCACCAAATAAACCATTCTTATTCTTTTTATTAAAAGTATATTAATACCTGTATACTTAGTTGTTTACCTACAAATTCAGGGCTTTATTAAACAGATAATATTGATGATGTTGAAGCTAGTGGTTATGTTCATTCCTTGTGATAGTTTCTCCATCGAAAATGATAATAGCTGCTTCACATTTGATAGTGGTGCGTTTGACACAAGACCACACAGTCTTAGCGCCGTTGTGTAGGTTCCCGGAGCGATGGTTATATCGATGCCCTCTCCATAGACACGCTAGTTTACCCCTCGTTGATTCCACAAAAACTGGTCCTGAAATATCAAAATTATAGTATACCACCTAGGGCAGCAGAAGATACAGCAAAATAGCGTTACGCGATGGTATAAATTAAACCAAATAATATATCAATCAATAATTTTACCTAACGTATTGCCACATATTTTGTCAAGTAAAAAGTTGCATTTAATGGTTGTGTTCCTTGCGAATAATAGCAGAACCGTCAACGATTATTAGTGTTGCTCTGCATTTGTTACTTCTCTGTTTATTGCAAGTCCATACAGTCTTGAGGTTTTGTGTAGTATCGCCACGAGTCCAGTTATAGCGATGTCCTCTCCACAGGCATACCGGAAAACCTCTCCGCGATTGAAGGAAAACAAGCGCTATAATTAGAAAAACTTAATGAGCGGAAAGGAAATGAAATACGTTTATTTAACGCATCCAAGAGCAATAGATACGAGTATACCTTATGACTAACATACATATAGAAAATATCTTAAATAGATACTAATCAGATTTCGGTAACATAAGGACATAACAATTGTCTTGTCTTTTGTCAGTTGCTATGCACCTATTGTTGCTTTGCTTAAATCATATCCAGAAGGTTTTGTCCACGCTCCACGCCGGAAACGAAATTGATGTCCTTGCCAAAGGCACACAGGATTGTCTAGCAGACAGGATGAAAATTGGCTCTAGACACCTAGAGTTTTTTTACATTATATAGGTATGTGAAGTCCACATAGTAATTAATTTTAACAAAAAATCAATCAATTGAACGATGAATTAGCACTAAACAGTTTAATACACAATTTTACAACACACTGATAATGTTTTTTTTTTTTTAAGGAACGGCTATTCTAATACCGAATGTATTTTAAAGTATCGGTACCTTTTTAATGAAGAGTAGTTACAGTTAGGTACTTCAATATTTCACAAAACAAACGTCTGCCAGGGTCAGCTAGAGTTAAATAAATGCTATGTATATTACTTATCCTAAATATTTAATGATTGTGATAATTCATTTTGATGATCTGAGTGCCAAATAAAACTAATGTGCCTTTGCATTTCCCATGTCCTTGTTTGACACACCTCCACATGGACTTGCAAAAGTCAGCAACCTTTCCGCGCCTCAAATTGTACCTGTGTCCGTCGTAAAGGCAGACTGGTTGTCCGTTTCTGGATGTGGTGAAACATGGCACTGGGAATATGAAGAATAAAACAAACTGTTAACAAATAACTAATAATTGGGAGAGTTCAATTTGTACAAAATTATCCGATATCATTTATATATGTTATTATATCGTATGTGGGCAATTTCACTTTTAGGGACAACCAATTAGCGTGACATTGCACACAGAGCAAATGGTCGATGATGTCATGGCCGAGTGGAGACCACGGTTTGGCAAACGTGGTGTAGGACGTCCACCCATAAGAATAGATGGATAGACTACTTTATGAAGAGCGGCGGGAGACGCTAGATGCAGGTTGTTTCCAACCGATGTATGTGGAGGCCCAAAGGGGAGGCCTGTGTTCAGCGGTGGACGTCTTACGGCTGAAATGATGATGATGATACGAGAAGTGAATGCTACCCAGTCTACAAATATTCATCGTTATGTTGGTGACCTACTGATATTGACGATGACACCATTCACAGTGATGATGGAAGCAGCAGTAGTCACGTCTTGACGCAGGGCTACACTCTCTTCGAACCTCTCTCCCGGAAGAGACTGAATCGGTGGATATCAAGCAACATCATGGGTCATCTACACTTACTCTTAAATATTGGTGCTGAAAATAGTAGGTTTTGTTTTTATTTACTAATTTTCAAGTACCGACCAGACATGCTGTGAAGAACTCGCTTATAGAGGATTTGTTAATAAAATAGCATGTTGATATAATTTTGAAGATATTTATTACAACTGTTGTGTTGGGTTTTTATTATAAAATGTGTATGTATGACATGTAAGTAAAAGTAATAAGTTTTTTTACTATTAATAAAAGTAACAATAACATGCATGCCGTGTGGTGACGGCAGTAAGAATACATTTGTCACCACCCCAACTCCTCCTGCGGGTGTCGTAAGAGTCGACTGAGGGATTCAAGTGTCACTAACCATTATTTGATAAAAGATTGATGACGGGCAGCAGCGTCATCATAGGGGACACATTACTGCGATCGCCAATCCGCTTGCCCAGCGTGGCGATTATGGGCATTTACCTCCTAATGCGTCTATACGCATAATAGGAGAGGCCTACGTCCAGCAGTGGACTATCATAGGCTGATGATGATGATGATGATGAACAATAACAGGCTAAGAGGGGTGCTTACTGTGGGTACCATTGACCCTGACTACGACGCCGTCGATAGTGAAGAGCGACACCCGGCAGCCGCGGAACCACTGCGTGCAGCGCCACTTGATCTTGGACTGGTTCACCGAGCAGCGATTATACCGCTGGCCTTCCACCACAAGTATAGGGTTGCCTTGGTGTGATCTAGTAAGATAAGGTCCTGAAAACAAAAGCTACTTAGCTTTTATTGCAGTTTGAAAGTTAATAAGGCTTGATTATGTTGATCGTTTGATGCTATAAAAAAGTAAAATACCTATATCAAAAAAAAATATTACACAATACTGTATTATACTGAGTTCATTCACTAGTTAATCGGATTAATTTATAGTCAAACATGTATCGGCAATTCGGCACCCTTTTCATCGATGAAGCCCTAGAGTTGTCACTGGACACAGCCAATTCAAGCTTTTCCTTCGTTCTCGTATTATTGACCCTTTTCTTCAGCACCTTAGTGAGAATCTGCAGACGGCTGGCTAGGCCCACGAGGCCTGTAAGTATCTGGTCGACACGACAGGTAGATTTCACTAGTTCTTAACTAACTTCCACCGACAAACTTTCCGACATCGATGCGCCAGGGCTGTCGCTGGACTCCGCCAATCCAGGCTTCTCCTTCATCCTCGTGTTCAGGAACCTGCGACCATATATAACATGGACGTCTAACGCCAACTCAAAAATGCCCCCAAAAGCAATTGTTCAATTGTGCCAAGATGGGCAGGACATAGCGCTTTTCTTAACACCACACGTATTTCGGCGCAACATCTTTGACAATTGTTTATAGAATATAGCCAATCAAAACTTTGATGGACCAATCACAACTATTTTTAAATGGCGGTTTAAGTTTTTATAGGTAGACATTGACATTCATTACCGTGATGCATTTAAGAGGAGGTGACACTTGTCAACTAAAATTCAGGACCGTTTTTGAAAGACAATTTAGTATGGCGTGCGGCTTCCATGTTTTATTTGTTCGTAGTCTGGAACCATATCTTCAGCGCCTTGTCGGAGATCTGCAGCTGGCTGGCCAGCTCTCGCCGCGCCTGGCTGTCGAGGTGTATCTCCAGCGGGCGAATCTGATCAGTGTATACTTAGACAGAAGGGCGGTGCGGAAGCGCTAAGGATTTTGAATGAATCATAATGTTGACGTTTTTGTTTTTAAAATATGAGTGATAATCGTGAAAGTTTAAATAAATATACCATTTTATAAATTCGCAAATCACAACACACATTGACAGTCACTTGTAACGCTAGGTTCTTTTTCGGTACGAATACTCTTCTGGTTAGTATAGGGTCGACGACAGTATAAATGGCCGATTGGCGATGAATGATTGGCGATTATGGGCATTTACCTCCTAATGCGTCTATACGCATAGTTAATAGGAGAGGCCTACGTCCAGCAGTGGACTAACATAGGCTGATGATGATGATGATGACAGTATAAAGATTGCTGGTCTCCCTTGCATGAAATTAGCACAGAATAGGAATAAATGGCGTATTCTAAGATGGGCATGTGTTCAACAGTGAGCGACAATAGGTTGAAACGGATGATTATGACAACAAACCACTACTGTTTATGTATTGAAGCTGAGGTAACTTTTTTATTATATTTCAACCATAACTTTTATTTTACGTTTATAAAACAATCAATGTGTGTGCTCGCCGTTAACTTTAAGCACATCGCCATCAGGCCCCGTGATGACGAAGGCGCGGCAACCGAGGCTTTGCTTGCCGCACCGCCATCTTGTCTTGATGCCGCTGGTGGTCGCCAGGTTGTACCGGTGCCCGCCCAGCAGGCATACGGGCTTGCCATGCCGTGAGCGTGACGTCACGAATTGAGGCACTACAAATAATATAATACATACTATACGGTACTTAAGTATATTCATGATATACATGTACAAACGTAAAAAACAAAAACCTCTATATCAGATGGACAGTAAATAATTTATTAACGTAAGCGCTAATATTGAATGCCGTCAGCATTGGCTATACAAATACAAATATTTACACGATTAATAAACAAATATGTAATACAAATTTCCAGTAAAATTTTACATTTTTTGAACGATATGAAGTGTTACCAAGTAGATTTTACTAAGTCTGGTGTCAAAGAAATAGCGGCTTATTATCGGAAATATGTTATGGACACCGCATTGAAGTCTTAGGCACACAAACATTTGGGTTGTAGACCGCAAACATAAGAACGAGACTGAGTTTCGGCTTATAAAGCTCGTAAGAACCAAAAATGTGCAGTGAGTTTCGGACTTTTTATCTACTCTATTTGTAACCAAAAAAACGCAGTCCTTTGTAATTGGTAACATTTCGTATCGTTCACCCTGTAGCATGTAGCTACTGTAGGTAGGTAGGTAAATTGTAAATATATCATACATTATTGAAAACCTATAAAATTAAAATACACGAGACATCCACGACTCCACCGTGAGTATACTGGGTGTAATTGAAAATTAGCTCGGAAGCAATCTATCACTTTTAAACCTAAACTATATCTACACAAAAGCCCTCTCAAGAAATACAAAATAAGAATGAGATAGATGAGTGTTGTGAAAACAGTGATATCTTAAAAGGCGGTTCAGAACTGGATATAATCTACTGAACTATTTTACTGTTATCTTTGCTTCTTACATGTAAGTGGAAGCTCTATGATTATGTTCGTTTGTTATCTTGACGATGACGTCATCCACCGTGGTGATGGAGACCCGACAGGAGGTCGCCGAGTTGGTCTTCACGCAGCGCCAGACCGTCTTCTCGCCGCGTTTGTGGAGCATGTTGTAGCGCCTGCCCAGGTATATCATCACAGGCCGGCCGCGGATCGACTCCGTGAAAATTGGACCTAAAAAGTTAAGCAATTAAACTCAAACATCTAAGGCCGTGGGTTTTCTGGCCGGCGGGTAACCGACGACGTGTCAGAGAAACCACCCTCCAACATTCGCGAACAAAACATTCGAACGTCGTCGGCGGCGGACACGCGTCGGTCGCCGGTCGCCGACCAGAAAACCCACGGCCTAAACCATACCTATTTTGTGTGTACATTAATAGTACATTACTATAGAGGACGGGAAACGAAGGGTTACAGGCCAAGTAGATATATCTGGCCGAAGTAACTGAGGCCAGATAGGAATACGCGGCCTGTAACCCTGTTTCTCGCCGAGATTTGTATAGTGCTTTTCTCAAACTTGCCATGAAATAAAACGAACTGATTTCGCCGAACCATACTATTTGATTTGTAAATAAACCAATAGTACAGTATCGTACAACATTTAAAAAAAACATTCGCGCCAAAAATTTTTTTTAATCTGTTTGAGGTATTCTTTTACCTGGTGGTATAGACATTAGTTCTTAGGTTATTTTTTTTTCTGTGGCTGAATGTCAAGACATAGTGTCACAATTTGACGTTTCAAAACAAAAGACAGTTTGTTTGCAGTCCTAGGTGTGAAATAAATACATGAAATCTCTTTACATATCATCTTAGCATATGCCACCGGATACATAGTACTTCCGGGTTTAATTTAAAGTAAGTAACATTAACATTCCGTAGCAAGTTTGAGAAAAATATATACCTTTCTAAACGGTACGGCACAAAACGGTAACATGCATAATTAATTAATAGTTACATCAATGGTTACCCAGATTGTTTATGAATAAATAGTTATTTTTGATATAAGTGTTGAAAATTAGGCTATTTCTGCACTAGTGCCTAAATATATTTTTCGGATAAATGTATGTTCAGCCAGAATAAATTAAGGATGAAATGTCAAAGTTTAGAAGATAAGTTTGGGTCAGTACGTATTAAATATATTTCATAAAAAATATAATACAAAAAGAAACTTTAATTCCTAATTAACGTTTTATAAAATTAATTACATGGTACAAAAAATAAGTAACTGGGAATAATTTAGTTAATATATATGAATAAATCTCCTAGTAAATAAAACAAGCTCCCAAAGAATTTTCGATACTATATAAAAAAAAATGAAACTGCCTCTTATAAAAAAACTCGCGATTATGAAAAGTAACATCCTTATACATAAACGTCTCTAAGCTTAACAAGCCGATAAATATTGTTTGTTCCTTTCGATATCTATTATCAATAATTATGTGTAGACCAAGGGCTCCACATAATCGATTTGCTAAGTTATGAGACGGATAAAAATATTAAAGGTTATAAAATTAGAGTTAGCAGGGGAGCATCTCCATAATAATTAAAATAATTTTAAAACAATAACTAATAATATAGTGAATGTATTGTTTAAGGTGCAGCCGGATAATTTCGAACGTCAGAAATGCTTGGTTAATTTCGCAGGGATTCTTGACACGATGCAAATAATGGTGATTTTTATGTGACTTCTCATCTATTTTAATGAGTGCCTTTTACAAAAATAATATGTGTTTTCCAAAACAACGTTTGGCAATACCAGTAGTTCGTAGTATCTTAATAATTGCGATTTATCTGCGTTTTCATTATTAATGTTTTTCACTTTCAAACTTTTAATTTGTAAGAAAAATTTAATGTGTACGAAGCCTGTGGCGGTTTTTAACAACACTGTTTGTAATATTTACACTAACTGTACAGTTGAGAGTCAGTTTCTCGTTACAGAATTTTGAATTCTTTGCACTCAACAGTTACTAAATTAAATTACTGCCATTTATTGGGGCTATACTTTTCCATATATCGCCTCGCCCGACTGTCTTTGTCATCATATTTCCATGGTGAATTGCCTCTGATTTAGTCACATGATTTTTTTAGCCATTTGTCAATGAGTATGCTCATTGGTTACTCTGACAAGATTGCCGTTGACCGTCGCCGCGGTGACCCGGCACGCCCCACTCGTGTACTTCACGCAGCGCCAGATGGTCTTCATGCCCTGTATCTTGTGCATGTTGAACCTCTTCTGCTCCAATATCATCACGATGCCGCCGCGGTTAGAACTCTTGAAAAATGGGGCTGGAAATACAGACATAGTTATAAATATGAATATTCAATGTTTATAACTAACATGAAACTGAAACATATTAAAATATTATCGAACCGGGTTGGTTACTCACGTATTTAAGTCGATGATTGCTCGACATGTTTCGACCCATTAAAAGGGTCCTCGTCCGAAGTACCCTCGGCCAAAGCTCGACGCGTAATGCCTTAATGGGTCGAAACCTGTCGAGCAATCACCGACTTTAAGTTACGTCGGTAACCCGGTTGGATAATATTTTAAAATGAATATTTAATTTTTTCGATGAGATTAGAATATATATACGAGTAATCGCGCTTGCTGCTTTAATTCACTTCCAGAAATGTTCTATAATTTATTTATATAACTAGATCCTAGGACAGCGTTGAAATCAGTAGAAACGCAATACAATTTATTCAGGAACACATCACATACACACATCATCAGCCTATATCAGTCCACTGCTAGACAACGGCCTCTTATAATCTAATATATGTATTGAAGTAACACTATTCATTGCCAGAAATAGGTAAAATGCCATTTAGTATACAAATATAAAAAATACGTGATACGATGATAATAAACAATGCGATTGACATCTAGCCTAGGTTCCGTGATATATTATATGAATGAAAGAGCGCTCATTCCAAATGATGCGTTTTTAAAATGTGATTTAAAAAGCGTAGATTCGCATTGTCTACAATGTGCTACGCCGTAGCCCTGCGTTGTAGGTAGTATTTATGTATATACGATCTATCAGAATTATACCGTAGCTATGTCTCACAACAAGAGACCGTGAACCACTGCGATCAATTATTTGCCTCTCATACACACTTTCATATTTGAGCGGAAGATAAGCGAACAATCGAGGCCTCGATTTTAAGATTGATTAGAGTACTTTCAAACTGGTAGCAGAATCAATCATACCCACAGATTTAGATATTCAGTAGATGAAGTAAATAGCACCATTTGTATGGGAACCAAGCGTGCCGACATTTTAGCTGTCACTGAGACGTCACGGTCGGCATTTAGTGATGGGAAAACCTAAACGATTCAAATACACCAATGCCCCTCCACCCGCAACAATACAGCCGTCTCTCTCGTACACATACATTTTGTATCTGTGGGCTTGCTCGCTCACTATTATATTTATTGTAGAACAGTGTGATGGGAAATATGTTTTTGTTATTGTGCGCTGGAAATATTTGGGCTGGTGCAGTTAATTATCATGCAATGAGGCATTTTGTATTTTTTTCTTACGTGCGTTCGCAACAGCTGACGTATGTGGACTGTCATGAGAAATGGCCATCTCAGTAGCTGCTACTGAGTTCGGACACGCGAAGTAGATACATTTGCTTCTTCTAGTGTATATTCATTTCTGTGATCATACCGCAGTCGCGAAAGAAATACCACTAACTACTAGGTACTCGATCCTCATCTTCTTATACAAAGTATGTGTATGTTGATTGTTGACGACCACACCGTTGACGCTGACGACCAAACTGTTGATGCTGACGACCACACCGTTGACGCTGACGACCACACCGTTGACGCTGACGACCACAACGTTGACGTTGACGACCACACCGTTGACGGTGACGATAGACTCGCGGCAGTCGCTGGTGTACTTGACCGTCTTCGGGCCTCGCACCGGTTGTATCGCCGTTGGTCCAGCAGCATCACTATGCTGCCGCGAACTCAACTGAACTCGTGAATATTGGAATTAAACACCGCGATGAATATTTGCATGGGATTTAAATTTTTATTAAGTTTTCTAACTTGCAATTCCCTAACTCCAATAGGAAGTTCCCTAAAAAGATGTAAACAGATTTGAGGAAAATAAATTATAAAAGATTCCTAAAGTAGGTAATTATTACATGATTATTTGGTTGCGATATCAAAACATTTTGATTCTTAGAACTAATCACATTTGTGTTACAAACTCATTTATGTATATCCAATTTATTCTCGTTACTTATTTTAATATGTTTCATTCACTATGTATGTATAGTTACATAGTGCATAATCTCTAATTTAGTGACTAGCGCCGAAGTATCTGCTGTTCTTCACAAAAATATATTCCTACTTCCAGTTTATAAAATGGTACTATACTAATACGAATATCATTATTAGTCTACGAACTGTAAATAAATATGACTTTCCACGACAACACATTGATCTGACACCGTTTAAAAACCGCTCCCTGTTGTTAATACAAAAATAGTATAAACGGTCAATTAAATATTAGTTTGCCTCCAGCAAACGCAGTAGTACTTAAGCTATTTTAATGAGTGTGTTCATTAGTGATCCTGACAATTGCGCCATCTACAGTCGCAACGGACACCCTGCACATGTTCGTCCTGTACTTGACGCAGCGCCAAATGGTTCTTCTGCCTTTGATCTTGTGCACATTGTACCGCCTCCTGTCCAGCAGCAGCACTATCCCGCCGCGGGTCGACGTCGTGAAAGTGGGAACTGAACAAAAATGTGAGACTGATCGCATGGGGATATAGGACAGATTTCGACATTAATAATAATACCCCGAAACGTAAGCGTGTCTTGACTCTTCACTTCCTTTGAATTGTCGTTATGGGTCTAGTCATTATATGAATAGGCTACTATCCATCGTTGGAATTGGAAGAGAATCGAGGAAAAATTATAAGCCACCATGCAAATACGATTACTTTACAGAAAACAAACCATTTTGAAGGGTAAACGAATAAAACATCTTCTTAGACAAAAGTGTATTTTTGTGTTTTTGTTGTTTGTTTTGTAGGTAATTAATATAAATTTTCAATCCAATATAATTTTAACTCCAGATCAATCATACAATATCAATGATTAGAGGTGCCTACAAAATATTTTCTTATTACTTCTCGAAAATGTTACCAATCCCAACGACGCTTCCGTACGGGGATGTACTTTTAAACGTAGTCATAGGATATCTGAATAAGGGCACCTTCTTATGACCTTCACACAAACCCCACGTCAGTGTACTATAATACTATAATAGTTTGATTCGTACATGATTTAAGAGCCAGGCCCAGGCCGGGTAGTGTTTCCGTTACTTCGTTTTTCATAGAAACTACTTGATTTAAGGGCGGAATATCAACTATGAGGCCTCGTGCCGATGATCGCATCCATACGAGCCCATCCCATAATTTCTCGATACCCGCCGACTACCTAGGGAGCCAGCCCCATAATAATAGTACATTGTGCATCAAGGGAGGTAAGTACGGAATTACTAAAGAGAGTGTTTTATGACCCGAGTTAGTATTCCGCTTACCGACCGTGATGCATACAATGTTTTTCATCACACTTGCCGAAAAAAAAAGTTTTAAGAAATAACATTATTAGATAAATGACGTACTGATTTTTCTATTACTCCCTAGGGAATTTCATTTTTCTATTACTCCAGCTGCGCGCGCAAACAATGGCGCACTACTTAGACAGCAAATGTGATGAAAAGATTGTGTTTGAGTATGGAAAGGTTAAGCTACATTATACACCTACCGATAAATAGTTACGGCTCGTCGTGGACTTGCAACGTTTGAAATAGGGTCGTGACTCGCGAGCGTACGGGTAAATGATTATGTTGATTAGTCGTCCTGACTATTCTGCCATCCACGGTTATGAGGGATACCCTGCAGCCAGCTCGCCTGTACTTGACGCAGCGCCAGTACGTCTTCGGACCTTTGCTCGCATGCTGGCAGTACCGCTCTTCACCGACTATCATGACGGGACGCCGGCCACATGCTGAGCTGATGAACACTGGAACTAGAAATAATAATATGTGAAAATACAATATTACATTATGAACTGAAAAACATACTTGCTACTGGAATAAAACAAATCACATCGTCTCATGATTATAAATATCTGAGAAGAATGAACAATTGAACTGTATCGACGTGGGAATTTGAATGCAATATTAGCACTAGAAGTAAAATTAATTTCCTAATTTCATATGCTGAATTATAAACCCAACATACAATACAAAACTCTTTATTGCACACCTCACACGTAATAAAGAACAAAAGTTCGCAAAACAAAAGAAATACAACAAACAGAGGTCACAAAAGGCGCCCTTATCGCTAAAAAGCGATCTCTTCCAGACAACCTTAGGGTAGTGGAGAAACGATTACAAAAATGTAGGTAGCAGGTGGTGCAGAAAAAGGAAAATATTTAAAAAGAATACCAACGACACATATTGCAATGTACTGTTTTAACGCATATTTGACCAAATGCAGGGCAGTAAACATGCAACGGGCGTTATTCTTTGAATTTTCAGGTAATTCATATTTAGAGCAGGTAAAATATTACAGCTTTAGAAATCGACGTATAATGCAAGTTTTACCAATCCTCAAAATAAACTACTAGTAAGGATTCAGAAGAAAAAACACTCTTTATGTAAAATAAAGTAACTGTTATGTTTTTAATAGTTCATTCAATACAATACCTATACTTACATAATATTATAGTCCGCGCTATCTAGACTGCCAAGTAGTACCTACTCGTGCCCATAATTAATATTTCATTGCTAGGTACGTTATATTTATGTACATCGCAAATAAAATTTATTTCATGATTTCTATTCAGGGTGCTTAGACAAGTTGCCAATCGCTAACGTTTAATCGTCAATCGTAAACGAAAGGCAGCTAACTGTCTTTGTCGCACTAATGGGAAAGAGTGACAAAGAGGGAAAACTACGATACGCTACTAAGCGTTAGCGATTGGCAACTTAGCTAACCATCCTGTTGTCTATAATCAGGTAGTTGTCAAAGCCAAATTAGACTCTTTGAGCTCCGTCGATATCGTTTGTTGTTAATGATTTCTGTGATATCCATTGATGGCCACCACAACATCATCGATGGTGACGAGCGACGCCCGGCACCCCTTGTTCCTCCACTTCGTGCATCGCCATGTAGACTTTGCTCCTGCGCAGTACAAGTTGTACCGATGCTCCCCATTCACAATCAACATTGGTTTACCTTGCCGGGACTTTGATATTATGATTTCTGAAAAAATTGTTTTACTTAATTTTTTAAGCATTTAGCTGACTTTTGCGTATGACATAACATATTCTCGCTTAGTTCAGAACTTTTGGCACACCGTAAATGGAATAGTTGACAGACGCGTGCGAAGTGCAAAAAATATCTCGACATACCTATAACTACTAGGAATAGACACGTGTATAGTATAGATACATATATAGTGCACTTAGTTCGCATCTATATCTTTTACTTTTACTGACCCAATATGAGTCAAGTTCTAGTTTGAAAAGTATTAAGCCCCCCCCCCCAAGTAACAAGCTCTAAGATATTTTTTCTAACATTTATTAAACGATTCAAATACCTACATTAAATTTGTACGATCTCAAAAAACAAGTGACTTAATTTAAAATACCATGTTTAGATGCTTTACAAACGAGCAGATGCCAAATTGAATACTGGGAAAACGGTACTATGTAACAACTCAATAAAATATAATACAAATAAATACCTATTTACGAGTTAATGATTTCTTCGGTAAAACTACTAAAAGAAGCACTGCATGCTATTCCCTGTCTGGTATACCTAAAATCTATTATCACTGTAGTTTAATATTACTGACATTACTGTAGCTATAATTTGAATCGATATTTCTGCTATTTGGCGATAGAATTCGCAAATCAAGAATGGATATGTTTGTTTTTAATGCGAATGATTTGGCCTCGGAATGTCGTGATGGAGGCACGGCAACCTACTCTCCGTCGAGTGCACACGTAGAAGCCGCGGTCCCCCTTGCTGCTACTGTGCTGGTTGAATCGGCATCCGCCGTGCACTATGACTGGCTTACCAAACTTTGACATCGAAATCATCACTGAAATAGTTCACATTTAAAACAAAAGTATTGCGAGTGATTCTGCAAGCGGTGTGCCATTTAATATGACATTTACATAATTATGCTACAACGTGCACGCCACGTACACGCATCCGGTGTGGCTAGGCCTAAAATGTATATCAGTGATTCTAAGAACGAGGGTTAGACTACTGGTATGGTTATTAAGTATCTCGTGTAGTACCTACCTACTCGTTACTCAAAATTTAAACTCTTGACCTGAAATCATTTCAAAACAAAAAAACTTTCTAAAATCATTTATTCTTAAAGAAATGGAATGTAATATATGTGAGAAAAAAGTAAAGTTAAAACAGTTAGCGATAAAATAAATGTTATACTAAATACAGAAATCAAACAAACTACATTTATAATATCATACGCGTCACTCACATTTTTAGTGTACGATTGCTGGACAATATCGACAGTTACAAATCATTTAGTTTTTGTTAGTTAAAATACAGTTAGTGATAAAATTAATGTTATACTAAACACAAAAATCAAACAAACTACATTTATAATATCATACGCGTCACTCACATTTTTAGTGTACGATTGCTGGACAACATCTTACAAATTATTTATTTTTATATTAGACATTTCGATCAATGATTATGTTCATAACGGAATTCCATAGTACCATCCACATGGGTGATAACAACAGCCTTGCAGCCACTATGGCTGGACTTGACACACTGCCACCGCGTTGTAGGCCCTTTACTGCCAGACCACCTGTTGTACCGGTGGCCCCCCACAAGGATTACCGGTTTGCCACGCCGAGATGTAGTAAATACTGGTATATCTAATAACAATATTAAAATAATGTGAGTTGACCGTGGTTGAGTATAAATTTATATTCGCTTAGGGAAACCACGTTAATACTCTAATAAAATAAATATTTTACAAAATATTATTTGTATAATTTTTATTATTTTTTTTGTATGTAAACGTTAATTTTCACATAAATACAAAACGATATGAACAAAGGAATTATTAAATCTAACTTTAAAAAAATAACTAAACTATACTTACAAAAATGAATAAACTGAACTTAAAAAACTATTAAAACTATCTATAAAATAAAAACCTTAAAATCAACCTATAAAATTATAAAACCTACACGTCCACTTCCCTCCAAACCTTCCCCCGGTGGCAAGGTGCCCATGACACAAGCAGCATTCCCGCGCTGTATCGCATTTGCGAACCTCTGCGCGAGAAAACTGCCTGCTCGCGGGTCCCCCGTTGCCTACCTTAGGCGTTTCCTAAACTCTTTAAGTAGCCTGCGAGCACCCTTGGCCCCACTGGCCAAGTGTCTCGACGCCAAAAGCTGCGAACTCGTAGTTGGCGCCGAGACAGCTGTATTTATTGCGTTTCGACCGCTCTCGCGCGTCCGCCGCCGACCCGGCCTGTCGACTGGTGGCTGAAATGTAGGATACCGCCAGCGCGTCAGCGCAGATGGCACCCCACACCAGCGCACGACCCATCCTCCATGAGATCAACGTCATCCCGTCAGGGCGCTTGCCATCATCCCGCGCTATTCGTGGTTCCAAAAACGCGGGGACGATGGCGCTGACGAGAGCCGTGTGGGGTGAAGGGTACGCATGTAGCCAGTGGCCAGATTCGGGCTTGGACACGGCCAGAAGTCGCGCAAGATCCCTGACCGTGGAAGTGGCTACAAGCGTACTTAAAGTGGCTGCGTAGGCTATGGTGTCCCAGGCTCTTTGCCTGTCAGGCTTGGACGGTAGATTTGGACTCGGCCCAGAGAGCCAAGCATTCGTGGCACCATCCAGACACGCGATCTCGCAGTTAGAACCCACAGGATTTTCCCTGCGAGAAAAAGCCCAGCCCTTCCACACTTTAAGGATTTTCCCTGCGAGATTTGACGTGATGTGGATAGAAGACAAGAATGCTGGCAAGGCAACACTTGCTACGTTCCGAGTCCCTAAACCGTCAAACCTTATTGGCAAGCATGCTTGAGTCCATGCTTGCTCGCTAAGTCGAACGTTAAGGGTGCGGCTCCACTGTCGCGGAGCGGAGCGGAGATTCAATTTGGGATTTCAGAATAAAGTCTAAAGGATTTATCAAATTGGGGAATTTTCAATAGGACAACAGCGGAGGAGGTAAGTAAATTTTGGAATAAGTAAATAGGATTTTGAAAGGACTAAGGCACAATGGCTATTGATTTTGACAAGGCGGTCAGAATGAGATTTGAATATTGAGATTGACTCATCTTAAAGAGGAGGGATAGCCTCATCAAATATGGGCGCACCGAGTAAATATAGGTTATCTTTCGTCATAATTTTGATATTTGATGCTACGTTATTAAAATTTTGAATGATTTCTAACACACTCTGTGGTTCTATCTAATCCGAAATGTATAATTCACATCTCCTATTGAAATCGTTTTTAATTTTGACTAGATCTGCTAAGACAGTCTGTGAATCTCCGCCTAATGTCCTATCATCCAGATACCAAATATTTAATTTTGAATTTAGATTGTGGATTATTGAATTAATTGCTAAACTGAAAATAGCCGGACCAAGAGGATCACCCTGCTGGTAACCTACGGCCGAAAGTATCTCATTATTTTTATATAGTAATTTGGAGCAGAAAATTGTAGATCTCCGGAACATTATTTTTTATTTCGTTAAGCAGGGTGTCTCTTTTGACAGAATTGAAAGCGTTCTTAACGTCCATCTTGAGAAGTACTTCGCAATCGTTACCTTGCACAAAGGTCAGTACTGCATTTAGGTACAGCCGCTTCGCAGCCACCACGGGTACCAAAACCGACCTGTACAGGTTCGAAAAGATTTTACAATTTAGCGCGTGTTAGCCTTACACAGACCTTTGCCACCAAGCGCCGAAAGGTCGAACCTACAGCTATGGGGAGTACGCCCGTGACCATGTTTGCGAGGACTATCAGATTGGCCCCATAGAGTACCGATGTCACGTCTTGGCAAACATCTCCCTGCAGCATAAGGTTTACCAATCTTGTCAAACTTGTGATGAGGTGTTCACCAGCCACACCAGTGCTATGGCTGCTGAAGTCTATCAGATGCTGTAGGGAGATGCCGTCCAAGCTGGACGCCGATACCCTCGGCCAGGGCCGCCATTACGACTGTCTCTGTGGCATGGAGACAAGAAGAGGGATCTGAAGGTGGATTTTTTATTTTTTTTATTTTTTATGTTGGCACAACAAAGTGGCTCCACTCCACCTGATCGTAAGTGAAAAGTAGAGCCCAAATCGCGGCGGCAACGAACAGGAGACAAACAGTAACCTGTTAGTTGCCACCGCCTTGCTGGCCCGCTAGATGCTTCTTCACGCTTCGTTTAAAGGGTCCCAACGTATAGGTATGCGGAAACACATGTGCCGGTAAAGAATTCCACTTTTTAATAGTCCGGCATATGAAGGAATTGCCGAATTTCTTAGTACGTGTGGGAATATTTTCCACGGTGAAGGAGTGACACCGCAAACCGGCACGTGTGGTTTTATAACGGAAAGGGGAGGGCGGGATGAGGGAAAATAACTCTTCAGAACACTCACCATGGTACAGGCGATAAAAAACACTCAGAGAACCAATGTCCCTACGTAGTTGAAGGGGTTCAAGGTGCCTGGTAACCTTAGAGTCGCCTATAATACGAACTGCCCGCCGCTGCATCCTATCGAGAGCATCGAGTAGGTATTGGGCGGACCCATCCCAAAGATGAGAGCAGTACTCCACGCAAGACCGAACTTGTGTCTTATAAAGAAGACAAAGCTGGTCGGGCGTAAAGAACCGACGCACCCTATTCAGGATGCCCAGCTTTTTTGATGCCGTGGTAATTAATGACTCGATGTATTTATTTTGATTTAGATTGCAGCGTATATCCATGCCAAGCATATTCAGGCTATCTCGTAAACCAAGAGGAGTGTTCTGAAGAGTTGGAACTGGGTGGAAGGAAGACGTTTTGGTGGAGAAAGCGCACACTTGAGTCTTTTTGGCGTTGAACTCGACCAGGTTAACGGAACCCCATTTGCAAATAAGTTCCAGAACCCGATCGAGCTCAACGACAAGATCCACACGTTTGTCGCCAACTTCTGCCCTGCTTGCCCCAGGCCGACCGAGATAACGCCCATGGACCGTACTGTCATCTGCATAACAATGAATGTTTCCTAAAGGAAGTAAGTCATTGATATGCAGAAGAAAGAGGGTAGGCGATAAGACGGAGCCCTGAGGGACGCCAGCATTCACTGTCATGAACCGCGAATCACATCCGTTAACCAGGACACGGATTCTGCGCTCATGCAGGAAGTCAGCAATCCATTTGCATAGCTGGGCAGGCAGGCCATACGCAGGGAGCTTGGAGAGAAGAGCTTTGTGCCAAACCCGATCAAAAGCCTTGGCGATGTCAAGACTGATCGCCAGGGCCTCGCCGTGTTTGTCGATTGCCTCCCCCCAGAGGTGCGTGACATACGCTAGAAGATCACCCGTTGATCTTTTCGGCCTAAAGCCATACTGTCGATCATACAAAAGAGAGTGATCCTCTAGGTAACGGATCAACTGGTCGTTCATGATCCGCTCCATCACTTTGCACAACACTGAGGTTACGGCAATGGGGCGGTAGTTAGATGGGTCTGAACGGTTACCCTTTTTGGGGACCGGCTGCACATTAGCCTCTCTCCAAGCTTCCGGAATGCTACCAGACGAGTACGAAAGACTAAAGAGGCGCGTCAATACCGGAGACAACTCTGCTGCACATTTCTTGAGTACAATCGCTGGGATACCGTCAGGACCACTGGCTTTTCGGATATCAAGTGACTGCAAAGCCCGGCGTACATCGCGATGCCTAAAATGAACTTCGGGCATCACGGCACCACAGGCAGGTATGGATGGTGGTGGCATAGAGCAGTCATCAAGACGAGAGTTCGCAGCAAAGAGGCTAGCCATGAGATCGGCTTTCTCTTGCGCCTGATGAGCCAATGAACCATCTGGTAATCTCAGCGGTGGCAGCGATGGTTGGCAGAAATTTGACTGCACAGTTTTGGCCAGACGCCAGAAACTTCGCGACCCAGTTGGGTGCGAGACTAGCTCCGAACCTACGTTTGCAACGCTCTGGGCGTCTGCTCTAATATACGCCCTCTTGCAGACCTTGGTGGCAGCATTGTAAGCTGCTTTCAGCGAAACAATGTTGGGATTATTACAGGCGCGGCCCCTGATCCAAGCTCGATACGCCGCCTGTTTGTTGTTAACGGCTTCAGCGCACTCGCTATTGAACCAGGGTCGTCTACGGCTCTTAATGACGACATCGGAATAAGGAATGTAGTATTCCATACCTAGACCGATCTCGCCAGCAATAGACGCAGCACTCGCCGAGGGATCCTTCTCGCTAAAGCAGCGTTGCACCCAAGGAACGGACGCGAAATAGTCACGCATGCCGTCCCAATCTGCTGACGAGTAGTGCCATACTCTGCGCTTTACCGCCGGCGATTGAGGTATGGCTGCGCTGGGTACTGTACTGGATACCAGGCAGTGGTCAGACGTGCCTAAGGGTGCGTTGACCACAACCTGGTACCCAGTTGGATGGGAGGTCAGCAAAAGGTCCAGCAGAGAGGGCGTTTGTTCAGCTATGTCGGGTATCCTAGTGGGCTGATCCACTAACTGAACAAGATGATGGGTTAGAGCAAACGCGTGCGCGATTCTGCCAGCATGATTAATGGAGGGGGAACCCAACCAGGAGTCGTGGTGGGCATTAAAGTCCCCCAAGCATACTAATTCAGCAGCAGGAAATCGCGCTTGCGCCTCATCTGCTGCCCAACTCAGGTGGTCAAACAGTCGAGTTGTCTCAGCGTCTCCTGAATGGGGTCTGTATAGGCACATGTAAATACGGCAGTGGAGGCCAAGGCTTACAAGAACCAGAAGAATGGGAAGAGAGGGATCCTCTAAGCAATGCAAACGTCGACAACACACATCAGAACGGACAAACAGACAGACCCCGGATTTCGCGAGGAAGTTATCCTCAAGCACGTAACCGGGGTACTGAAGGTAGGTAGGTGGATCCACAAAAACGGGGGTTTTGAAGAGCCAGGGGGGTGTTTAGCTTATAACGCAGCTGCGGTCTCCAGCCAGAGTCGCAAGGCTCCTTTAAGATCCCAATCATGTATTTTCTCTTCAACTTTTCTAAATATATTGTATTTCTTAGAGTTGGATCTGTATGAACTAGTTGTTTGTGGCAGGCTAGGTGCAGAGATATTATTTTTTATTTTTCGAGTCAGAGATATATTCTCATTGCTATCATCAGAGACATGCAGGACTTTGAAAGAAAAGGTTAGTAAATTTTGCCAAGAGTCCACGTCATTTTTGTGCACGAAACTATCTGTAGCAGTAGTAAGTGATTCAGCCACAGGGGACCGCGCACCTCGTCGTTTTATTAGAGGTTTCGAATGTTTGAGGTTGCCGAGGAAGGTCTGGAGTGGAATCGTTGGTTTTTATTCTGTCAAATTTAATGATTTTGTCCATTGCGGAGACCCACAACGACATCGTTGAGGGTGATGGCGACGGTCAGGCATTAATTGCCAGATGCCTTGACTCAACACCAGCGCGCGCGTTTTATTGGCCATTTCAATCAATGATTATGTTCATAACGGAACACCATAATAGCATCATCATAGGTCATAATAACAGCCTTGCAGCCATTATTGCTGGACTTGACACACTGCCACCGCGCTGTAGGCCCTTTACTGCCAGACCATTTATTGTACCGGTGGCCCCCCACCAGCATTACCGGTTTGCCCCGCCGAGATGTAGTAAATACTGGTAAATCTAATAACAATCATAAAATAATGTGTGTTTACTATGGTTGAGTATAAATTGATATTCGCTTAGGGAAACCACGTTAATACTCTACTAAAATAAATATTTTATAAAATATAATTTGTCTAAATTATAAATACGTTCAATAATTTGTCTAATTTTTATTCTGTCAAATTCAATGGTTATGTTCATTGCGGAGACCCACAACGACATCGTTGCAGGTGATGACCACGGCCTTGCATTCATTGCCAGATGCCTTGACACAACACCAACGCGCGCGAGGATTTTTGTTGCCAGACCGTTTATTGTACCGGTGGCCCCCCACCAACATTACCGGTCTGCCCCGCCGAGATGTAGTAAATACTGGTTTACCTAATAACAATAAGAAAATAAAGTGTGTGAAGTATGGTTGAGTATACATTGGTGAAGGGAAATCACGTTAATACTTTACTACCATAAATAATCTTCAAAATTTAATTTGACAAAAATTTATTCTGTTAATTTCAATGGTTATGTTCATTTCGGAGACCAACAAAGACGTCGTCACAGGTGATGACAACGGCCTTGCATTCAGTACTAGAGGCTTTGACGCAGCACCAGCGCGCGCGACGACCTCTGTTGCCAGACCGTTTATTGTACCGATAACCTTTCATTAGCATTACCGGTTTTCCCCACCTTGACGTAGTAAATACTGGATAAACTGAAAATACACACATTTAACTTAAAAACAATACTTTTAAACCGAAAATTGTACTGTACGTTTTAGGAAATAGATAAGAATTCTAAAATTCAACTAAATTGAAAGTAGCCAGAACATATATTAATGATTATGGTCATTAACGACTTTTACTATGACGTCGTCTTCCGTGGTAACGCCGGCTTTGCATCCGTTATGGCGGCAAACCCAGCGCACGCGTGTCCCTCTACTAAGAGACCATTTATTGAACCGGTAACTCCCGAGTAACATCACTGGTTTGCCACGCTGGGACGTCGAATATACTGGGTCCGGAAGATCGAGTTCAGGAGTCTCCGCTGTACTGCGATGATCAGAACTTTGATTGCTCTTACGCTTCAACATCTTCGTATCAATAAATTCCCACGTTCCTATAAAAACAAACTTAACATAATGCAATACAGTACCAACTTTTTGCAGTCATCACTGATCTCTTATGTTTGGCAATTAATTGCCATCATCATCATCACATCATCAGCCTATGATAGTCCACTGCTGGACGTAGGCCTCTCCTATTAACTATGCGTATAGACGCATTAGGAGGTAAATGCCCATAATCGCCACGCTGGGCAAGCGGATTGCCGATCGCAGTAATGTGTCCACTATGATGACGCTGCAGCCCATCATCACTCGTTATCAAAAAATGGTCAGTGACACTTCTATCCCTTAGTCGACTCTTACGACACCCGCAGGAGAAGTTGGGGTGGTGACAAATGTATTCTTACTGCCGTCACCACACGGCCAACACGGCACACACCATTATTTGCCATACCTATTACAATATTACACTTTTCACTTAAATTCTTCTTTTTCTGTATACGTATTTATGTATGTGTTCCGCATATTTTTAAGTATCATGGTTTGATAATTATTACTGATTAGTATTTCAGTTACAACCGCATGTTTATTAAGACCGAAACTTGAGGATTAACAGAGCGTCTAAAGCGTACAGTGACTAACCAACAGGCGGGCCAACAAAGTACCTACTAACTGTTAATTGGGTTTAGCTCAAATTGACGCGTGAAGGTACCGTAGCCGGCTAAAATAGGTTATGAAAGCTGCAACAATATTCAATACGACTCCCTTCATTAGATCCACACATGTAAATACTTGTCATACATACTACATGTGACGTTTCTTTTTATGAGGCATTATTGCTGTAGGATGCAATTGTCAAACAAACACGATTCTATTATTTAATACCTAATAGTAATATATTCTAGGTCTATTAATTTGCTCTACATTTTGTTCTCTTATGAAAGGTGTGTTGGTGTACTCCTTATATTTCGTGAAACTTTCCATAGTTTAATCATTTGATTGATCTTCTCCACCCTCTTAGAGTACTATGAGCATGCATCGTTCCTTGTGCAGCTTGTGTTTGCTTATTCTGAATATCCGTAATTGATCAGAATAAATGTGGTCAGTTGGGCAATGTTCATACTTCTACGGTGCCCGTGGATTTAATGCGTGCCAAGATGCCTTCATCCTTTGCTCCTAATGGCATGTTACATCTAACTATCTTAGTGTCTGTGGCATTTTTTATTTCCGCGTTCCGCCCATTCCCATCCAGTACCACGTGGCTTAATCCTTAATGGTTATGTTCATGCAAGTGCTTGAGTATGACTTTGTCCACAGTAATAACCCTAGCGCGGCAACCTTTGTGTACCTTTCCACATATCCAGGATATTTTAGGACCCTTGCTGCCACTCCACCGGTTAAACCGGTATGGCCCGATCTGGATGACGGGGTTTCCGTACCGGGACATAGTGAATATTGCTCCTAGAATTATTATGAATAAAAAGTTAATTACTTATTCAGTTAGAGGTACAACACAGAACTGAAAATAAAGGCTCTCACACCAAAATATGTCTGTCTGTACGCAACAGTTTATAACCAATTAATTAGTAGGAAATTGTTAACAGGTATCTGTAAGTATGTAATATCAATGATCATACTTAAAAAAATAAAAGAAACTAAAACTCAGGAAAAGTTAATTTTAATTGTGGCGCATAAAAATTTAATCATATCTTTGATACAGACATTACAAATGTTAAGACCGTTTTTTTTAAATCTCAAGGTTATTAATGTATAAAATAATTTGTTTGAATAAATTTTATTCTACACAAACAAACAGCCAAAATCAATGGCACAGTATTAAATAAGAGCAGAAGAGCTAAATCCGTTGTTTGCTATCGTACAATGCTGCCGAGTCAATCGTATTAAGTCGGGCTATAAAGGTTCAAGGAAAGTGATAATTAACAAGGTCATGTAATTGATGCATTATTTAGGCATACTTTATGATTGTTTGTAACGTAAACAAAAACATGTGCATGTGTCCGCAGCGCTTCATAGCGCTGCGCGGGTGCCACTCATCTAGTCAGACTTCGGTCAACGCGACAAGTATTTGTATCGGCACGGTGAAAGCACGGTGTGACACCCCCCTATCAGTGGTTATGGTGATGCAAGCTCCTGACGATGGCCTCGTCCACGGTGACCAGCCTGGCGGGACACCCTTGGTTCCGCTTCACACAGGACCAGGACGCCCTGGGACCGCTGCTGCGGCTCCTCCGGTTGAACCGGTACGGGCCGATTAGTATCGCAGTGCTCCCAGAGCGAGTCTGTACGAAAGTCGCTTCTGGAACATACGTGACGCTAATATTTTATGAAATGAATTTCGATATAAAAAAGTAACAGGTTAAAAAGTTAAGGTTTTTTTATGGTGAGGTAATAGTCATGCCTATTAAAGAAGAAAAATAAATAAAAGCGGTTGTAAAGTTTCTGTGTTACTTTAGTTTGATCAACTAAAATGTCTAAATGGACATCAAAATAAAGGAAACAAAAACAAGAGTCAATCGTGTTAAGTTGGGCTAGGTAGGTTCAAGGAAATTCGGGTAGGTTCAAGGAAATTGATATTTAATATGAATTCCAAGGTCATGTAATTGATTCATTATTTAGGCATACTTTATGAATGTTTGTAACGAAAACAAAGCATGTGCATGTGTCCGCAGCGCTTCATAGCGCTGCGCGAATGCCACTCATCTAGACAGACTTCGGTCAACGCGGCACGGTGAAAGCACGGCGTGACACCCCCGTATCAGTGGTTATGGTGATGCAAGCTCCTGACGATGGCCTCGTCCACGGTGACCAGCCTGGCGGGACACCCTTGGTTCCGCTTCACGCAGGACCAGGACGCCTTGGGACCGCGGCTACGGCTCCCCCGGTTGAACCGGTACGGGCCGATTAGTAACGCAGTGCTCCCAGAGCGAGTCTGTACGAAAGTCGCTTCTGGAACATACGTGACGCTAATATTTTATGAAATGAATTTCGATATAAAAAAGTAACAGGTTAAAAAGTTAAGGTTTTTTAATGGTGAGGTTTTTTAGTGGTGTAATAGTCATGCCTATTAAAGAAGAAAAATAAATAAAAGCGGTTGTTAAGTTTGTGTGTCACTTTAGTTTGATAACTAAAATGTCTACATGAGCAATAAAATAAAGGGAACAAAAACAATTTCATTATATATACACAACGTTTTGTCAATGCGTTTGTCAATTAATACAAATGAACATAATTTTACAATTTAAATACCAATTCCCTTATTTACAAACGTCTCCTTTCCTAACTCAGCAAGCCGCTAAGTTTTATTTGTCCCTTTCTGTCTTATCAATATATCCATAAGATCGATATAAATAGAAGACGTTTATGAATAAAGGGGTTACTGTCTGGAGTTGCAAACACACACGGAGCAATAATATAAAACACATTTAAAGCGCAACCGGCACGGCATTAAGCCTAACGAATACAGAATCGTGAAACGTACTCGTAAGACATAGGTAGTTAAGTAGCGTACTTATACACCTGAATTTTACGTCATCATGCTAGACCTGTACTTGGCGATGAAGACATTATTTTATGTTGATATAAATCATGAGTGGTTATGCGTATGCAACTTCTCCACGAGCTTTTTGTCTATCGTGATGAGACGAGCGCGGCATCCGCGGTTCTTCTTCACACAGATCCACGACGCGCGAGGTGGTCGGCTGTAAGTCCACATGTTGAAGCTATAATTGCCGAATATGATCTTGGGCTTTCCGAAACGCGACAGAGTAAACAATAGCTCCGGATCTGGAAGAAAATATAAGTTTGTAAATATGTTGACTCATTGACTCTATAACTCATTTTACACTTTCAGTCTTTTTGCAGTAATTATCAAAATACCTACAATTGTTCCTAGTGATAGAGAGAAAAATATATGTTTTTTTTTTATTGTGCATATCATATTTATATGTCTACTGTAGGAAGCAGGAGCCTCCTCGAAGGCACTAGGCTAGGATTGTATCGCGGGATACCAGTTATTTGGGTTATTGTCAGTCGGGAAACGTCGGTGACGTCAATCGTTTTATTCCAAAATGAGTACCGATGTCCACCGAAAACATGTTTGTCATCCAATAGGACTTGATGAGGAAATAATAAACATGTATACCTAAGTAAGATTCCATTTCAATGTTAATGCAATAAAATTATACCGAACATATTACAGTTTTGGAATTTACGCATTTACATTTGGTACTGATTGACAAAGACTTGATCACTGACTTGAAAAACAACCACAACAACGAGCTACCGAAAATAGGGTACCGGCCGACCTAATGCCACGAGGTCCGCGGCCCGCGAATATTTACGGTTTGCGTGAAAACCAGCTTTGAATAGAGCTTTTAAGATTCTTTAAGAATATAATACTTAACGAAACATTTTTTATGCCTGGCTCCTATTAGTTTTTTTTTCAATACCAGCCAAAATTATTCGTTTCAATAGTACTAAGTATATTATTTAAAAACGTTGCTGGAATATTTCTTCTGTCACTACTGTGACGGTTACTGCGACTGTGACAGTTCTCTACGTACTCTATACATATACCTATGATTAGGCAAATAATTCTTATAACTATTCAGTAATTATTTTAATATCAGCTTTATTATAAACGAAATCCTCTAAAGTTACCGATGGCTGAATTAATTCCATAGTAAGGCAAGACATTGTCTACACATAACAGATTCATTCATTAATTAATTTATTATATTTATCCGTATATTCAGACTACAAACTTAGCACATGTTTAGCTTTCAATGAGTATGTTCATTCATAGATTTAACGACGACATTGTCGACAGTGACCAGCCTCGCGCGACACGACACATTCTTCACGCATGTCCACGATACTTTGGGCCCCTTGCTCCCGGACCACCGGTTAAACCGGTAAGGTCCGATCTGTATTACCGGTTTACCATATCGAGACGTGATAAATTGTGGTTGCTGATCTGAAACACAACAGGCGCCTCTAACAGTGTGGTTCTATAATTGTGATTCCAGAAACGAAAATTAATCATAATTATTAACCCTTCATCTGTCTGTGATAAGGATCCGTACAATAGATATTGAACTCAAATCATTTCATAATTTGAATTCAAAATCCTTTGTACTGAACTGATCCTTAGCAACCACAAACGAGGGGTTGAGATATCAACAATAGCTAGATGTCCATTTCGGTTAAGTAGTAAATAATATGCAATAATTCGGGATCAATAAATCAATACCCGTGTCTAAAACACCACTTATTTTAATAAAATGTCGAAGGTGAAATGCCACACTCGTGTTGTCAAAATTTCTGAAAAACAATATACAAGTTTTCAGATTCAGATCGGATCTGAATCTTTGTCGATTCGGTGTATGGTTCTTGAAATATTTTCGAGCTTCAATGGTTGTGTTCGTGCATGGTCTTAACGATGACATCGTCAATAGTGACGACCCTCGCCCGACACCTGCGCGGTTGCTGGTTGCTACACACCCACGAAATTCTTGGAGGTATGCTGCCACTCCTTTTGTTGAACCGGTACTCTCCTAACTGAAGAACCGGTGTCCCAAAGCGGGAAGTGGTGAAACATGTTTGCAGATCTGAAGCAATTGAAGGTCTTGTAACACATTGTTGACATAACGATGTTTATTTATATACCTCTGATGCATGTAGATGTTAGCCAAACGTATAAATAAAGGTTGAATGTTTGTAAAATAAAATATCTTAAATTAGAAAAGCAATACTACCTAAATATACTTAATATTAATAATTGTCAACTGAAATAAATGCCACATTCCGAAAAAAATAGGTAAGACCTAACCCGATGGATATCAAAGCGGGAAACCTAACGGTAAGGGTATCAGCCGCGAATGCTGGCTCCGCTGGTTTTGGTATTTCTTTAGTATAAGACATCCATTTCAGTTTAGAAAGACGACATAAAAAAAACAACTTTTCCGAATATTTTACTATGTTTTATGAACCAATAAGCAAAAAAATTCTACAAAATATGATTAGTGTATACATAATGCAAACTTTTTACTTTACTTTAACTACTTTCGTATGGAGTTAAAAGTAAAAATGAGTTTCACTTTTACATACTTCAAATCCTGTACATTATGTAACAGTGAAACTCGTGAACTGGAAGACACTATGAATATAACTCCTTGATTCAATGAGTGTGTTCGTTCAAAGATTTGACGATGACGTCATCGATGGTGACGATCCTGGCGCGGCAGCCGGCGCCGTTCTTGACGCAGGTCCAGGAGGTGCGCGGAGCCCTGCTGCCGCTCCAGCGGTTGTAGCGGTACTCGCCCAGCTGGATCACCGGGTTGCCGCGGCTGCTCGTCGTGAAAATCGGTTGCGGCTCTGAAAATAGGAACATACTCTTCTACCTTTAAGTCGACTCTTGACAAATTTCCAATTTAAAAAGGATGAATGAGAGGAGGAGGAGGATCTAAATAACATAAAATTATGACAAGTATTAAAACTATGTAAGTTTTTGAATGGACAACTTATTTATTTCATGAAACATAAAAAGTACTACAAACTTATACACAAGTTAAACCAATACCCATAACCATATGAAACAGTTATATCAAAAATCATTAATATTCAACGTTTAATTAAAATGATTATTTCATAATCATTAACTTTATTATAATTACAATTAACACCAAATCAGATTTCGAAAATACAGTAATGGAAATAATTGAAGTTTTATTAGCCTATCTACCTAGCTACTTATCCCTAGTAATCCAACAATTTCAGTATTCAATAATAAGGTCACTTGTCCTAATTTTAGATCTAATACGAAGAGTAAAATGTAATAAACAAACATACAAGAAGCATTTCAAGTGGGTATACTAGGTATACTACACACAATTGACATAATTTTGATTGATATTGATCCCACATCTATATTTTTGTAAATTAGTTTCAAATACAGTCAGCAAAAAATATGGTTTACCAATTTTCGACTTTATTGCCACTTAATTAAATCGAAAAGTGGTAAATCACATTTTTGGTTAATTGGTACCTACGTGGCCAGGCCGAACAATTAAACTATAAATATAAACCCAAGAAAATGGTGGGCAAGACATTGTAAATACAACCGGGTAAAAAAAGTAGAACAGCAGAGAGAAAAACGCCTTGGAGAAGGCCTATATATACTCGTATATATATATATATATATAAATTAATAACGTTTTTAAAACATTCTGTACTCATATTTTATGTAAGATAAGAAAAACGGCTTAACTTATATCAATATCAAAGTGCTTCAAACGCTTTCACATCTGTGAAAATTACAATGAAATTACAATTAAAATCTCAGAATTACACTAGGTAAACCACCTTTGAAGAACGCAAATGCTTTTAAATATGTAACTAATACAGTAATACTATATGGTTTTATGTAAGTAATACGGTATACAAATACATACTCGTATTTACCTAGAAAATGCATGACAAAGTGACGATTTCGGCCACTTGCAAAAAATTCAATATACTTGGTAAAAAGAGGCAATACGAGAATTAACCCCTCGTCATGTGGTCTGTCAAAATTGTACCACTGTAAAACAGACCCTGAAAATAATTCTAATTTCCAATTAAATTGGTGACAGAGGGCTTTTCGGGTCGTCTCCTCAGTTGCAGTGCACCTGTATTAATGATAGACGTTTATGAAATCATAAATTTTAGGCGAGTTAGTATTTTATGGCACGATTTCATCCATGATTGTGTTCATGCCATTCAGTAACAATGATGTCATTAATGGTGGTAAGCCTAGCTTTGCAGTATTGTTTCTTGACACAAGTCCAGGTGACCCGGTTGCCCTTGCTGCCGCACCACCGGTTGTACCGGTATTTCCCGAGCTGTATGACTGGCTTTCCGTATCTCGAAGTGCCAAATATTGGTTGGTCATCTGAAACAATCAGAGCATCTCAGAACCCTGTAGTTATCTACTTCTTAATATGCTTGAAATCAATAATGATGAATAAAATTTAAAATTAAATAATCAGCAGCTGCAAAAACAAATTATTTATCTAAACTAAATTATTTTACTTCAAAAATTTGTGCATTCCTGTTAATTGTGCGGGTCGATAAAACTACACACTTCTACGAGGGGACGACGTCAATGCCTACTTTATATTTTTTTTTATCGTACCTTCTACAAATTGAAATAAAATCCAAAAAAGCCCCATGGGGCGGCGTATTCTGATTCTCAAAACCTCACAGTAAATGGGAATGCAATGATTTTTTGCCCATCCTATACAATACAATAAAATCATGTTGCATTTAGTTATTCCATTATACGAGTAGATGCATACGTAGTCCAAAATTATTTTATTATGTCAATTTACCAGTAATCTCAAATAAAGCAACATTTACTTTTAATGAACATGATTAATATATTTATTAATGATAGTGTCTTCATAAGTGACAAGTCGCGCCTGGCACTCGGGGTACCGGGAGCAAGCCCACGTGATCTTCGGCCCGGCGCCAGTGCTGCGTTTGTTGAACCGATACTTTCCCAGCTGTATAACAGGCTTCCCGTAACGAGAAGTAAGAAAAATAGGGTTCATATCTAAAAAACAAGATTTTTTTAAAGCAGTTAATTAAGTGACAAGATAACTTATATCTAACAGTTAAAGAAATAAGTATATTAAGTAAATAATACATATACAAATCAAATAATTAATATGACGCATGTGTAATTTTCTTTTTTTTTCGAATACGAAAGCCTACACCATACAAACCTTTCTTTTTGCTCAATGGTTGACTGCTAGAGAATGCCTTAAGGCATTAAGTCAGCCATTTGTACTTTTTTATTGTGCAATAAAGTTTAAATAAATAAATGTGTTAACTAATTGGGATGCACTGTTATTGATATTAATATTAAACATGCAGTGTTTGATTCCTCTCAGTCGCTTAAAGTTAAGCTGGAAAAGACCCCTTAAAGTTTGCCTACACTCGTATTTCCTCTGCTACAAGATGTACCTACTTGTTTTGTGCAATAAAGTGTTTTACTACTAATAATAATTCGTTCTCATATTTTGGCAGTTGTTATAAATACATACACATGATCAAAACCAAATATTTATTAAAACTTAAAAGTACAGTCATTTATTGGATCTCTTGCTTATACATAGCAAAATACAGTGTGTGGCCTACAACCGGGGTGAAAATTTAAACGGTGCATTAATAAGCTGATCAACAATCATTTCCACATATTGTAATTAAAAAAAAAAAATTTTTTTTGTAATTTTTTGTTCATGTATTTTTCATTATCATTTACTTGAATTAAAAGTTATCAATAACTTATCATTTTTGAATCATTGAAAAATGTACAATTTTTTTTTAAAAACCGTATCAAATTAGTGTACAAATTCAAACAAAATTATTGTTATGACTTCCTACCTGGTATACTATCAAGATGTCTTGCGACTGACAAGCTACGACATCGTGATGCCAAGATCCAGTACTAAAGGTCCATAGCTTTGAATGACAATATCTCCGAACTTAACCACTTTGAAACACCGGGACCTTTACAGGATTATTGCTAATAGTCTAAGGAGTCACTCATTTCATTTTTCTCCCGTGTTAAAGACCACACACTGTATAAATCAAATCAATATTTCACAAATAATACACAGTTCTGGATTCCATTCATCATTCGTCTTCAATGCGTATGATCATGTAATGCACGAATTATGCGGCCTTCCAAGGTGACGAGGCGTGCCGGGCAAGTGGGATACCTAGTGCAACTCCAGGAGATTTTTGGAGGCATACAACCACGTCTCTTATTGAACCGGTACTTGCCTAACTGTATAGCGGGTTTCCCAAAGCGAGATGTAACGAAAACTGGTTGAAGATCTAAAACAAGTGCAGATTCATACATTTTCATACACATTATTCACATATATATATTGCACATTATTCATACATTCACTTTAGATAATTTTATCAGCTCGGTCTCGATCGAAATTTATTCGATGCGACATTTTGTGATCAATTTTACATGTATTTATGTTTATTTATTTATTTGAAAAAAATGCCTTAACCCACAAGTCCGCATGAGTTTTCATAGGAAACACTATCTAATTAATAATAGCCATCCAACGCGGAAATGCTGTGAGCGTTGGGCACCTTTGCACCGGAAGCGTTATAAGGAGCGGGTTTTGACTACGAGTATTTTACCACTTTTTTTTAAGTTAAGTTTTTTTAAGGATAGTTTTGATTTATTTTATAATGAAGTGTATTAATTAATAATATGTTATTGTTCCACTACAAATGCAATCTCATTACAGGCTGCGAAACGAAAGGCATTAGTATTCATTTTGTGAGCCTGTATCAAATTAATGGTTATGTTCGTGTAAAGAATTAATTATAACATTATCGACGGTGTACAGCCTCGCTCGACACTTGGGGTTTCTCACACAAGTCCACACAACCTTGGCGCCTTTGCTCCCGCTCCATCGATTATATCGATACTCCCCTAACTGGATAACAGGATTACCGTAGCGGGAAGTGATAAAAGTTGGCTGTAGATCTGAAATAGCTTCAATACTTATACACGACCATAAATACAAATATCCTGTAATCTACAAATCGGATGAAAAAATATTTTTTGCTGTTTGTGATTATTCTAGTACGTCTCATATTAAATTGAAATAAAAAATTGATCAGTCAATATAAAAATGTAATACGTATTTAATAAAAAAATAACCCAGCGAAAATACTTACAGTCTTTTTCATAAAGGCCGTAGCAGGATAAGGGAGCATCTTACGTGCCTTAAGAGCTTTTAGAGCAATAAAAAAATATATACATTAAATCAAACATTAGACCCACAACAAACCCATGAGAAACACTTTCTTAATAATGCCTTGTCTTTTATTATAAAATAGATCAAGATTACAGTATTATTCGTTAAAGACCTAAACAAACCCTCATAATTGTCGTCATAATTACACATTGATGTACACGTACAGGTACATACATAAATTATCATAATATTCATAACATATATAGGTAATCATAATAATGATTATGTCACATTGCGAATTTACGTTTTCACTTTAAATGCGATCTAACAATATTCAAACATTTTCATTTTTATGGAATTTTCCCAACTTTTTTCCACTATAAATTATGAAACCGAAATCAGAAAAGGATTCGAAAGTACTGTTGATACAACAAATGGCACAACTTTTACCAAAAAAAGAGTTGTTTATAGTATAGTTGTTTATGTTTATTAATTAATAAATGTATGAATTGTCTGTAAGTCTCTGCACTTAACACTTTGAGCGCGGGGAACTCCCGAGGGGAGTTCTCTGTGGGAGGTCCATTTTCGCTACAAAGCGGGAAAAATCTCGGGATCGGCTACGAGCGTAGCGCGTAACACTAACACTCGTCCGCAATGAAAGTGTGAAACTATGAATATTTATCCTAGATTGACTTATACACTGTTGTGTCAACAGTACGTTCGAATCCCATTCTAACCAGTTTGATAATAACTCAGTAATGATTATGTTCACGCTTATACTTGATAATAGTTTGTCCATAGGTGACGACAGAAGCCTTGCAGCCAGTGCGTGCCTTAATGCAGGCAAACCGAGTGCGGTTCTTGTAACTCCTCATCTTACTAGTGTATACACTGTTGTGTTCACAGTACGTTCGAATCCCATTCTAACCAGTTTGATAATAACTCAGTAATGATTATGTTCACGCTTATACTTGATAATAGTTTGTCCGTAGGTGACGACAGAAGCCTTGCAGCCAGTGCGTGCCTTAATGCAGGCAAACCGACTGCGGTTGTTGTAACTCCTCATCTTACTGAAGCGGTAGTGGCCTATTTGGAGAACTGGATTACCGTGACGAGAAGTTGAAAACGTCATTTCAATGTTTTCTGTAAATAAATATTTATTTCTATAACACAGTTCAGCATTTAAAATTAACGAAATAGGTAAGTCTTGTAAGTACTGTATGTTTTAACATAGTTATGAGACTGAAAATAAGCATGGAAATTCCTGTAATGGTTTATTAATACTGTATCATTGGCGGTGTAGCAAACATTTACCTATCTAATTTAACACTAGCGACAGCATATTATAAACATAAATTATTTTTAATAATAAATAAAAATGTCTTAAAAACGCTATCATAATTCATATATTATATGTTTGCATAATTTATCCCAGTATAGACTCTCAGCTCTCTCTCGACTAGAAGCCGTGTGGTGACGGCGGTAAGAATACATTTGTCACCACCCCAACTCCTCCTGCGGGTGTCGTAAGAGTCGACTAAGGGATTGAAGTGTCACTGACCATTCTACAAGATTGATGATGGGCAGCAGGGTCATCATAGTGGACACATTACTGCGATCGCCAATCCGCTTGCCCAGCGTGGCGATTATGGGCATTTACCTCCTAATGCGTCTATACGCATAGTTAATAGGAGAGGCCTACGTCCAGCAGTGGACTAACGTACGCTGATGGTGATGATGATGATGAGACTCTCAATATTAGATTTCTTGCTCTCACCATTAAGCGTATTTTCGCATCCATGCTCCTAATCAGCTAGGAGGTTCATCTAGTTCAATGTCTTAAATCACCCTTTTACTCGTAAGCATTATGTTTTCTCTCTTGCGATTAGTGAGTGTGATAGTTCCTGGATTTGACGACGACGTTGTCAATAGTGGTGAGCGTGGCGCGGCAGCCCTGCTGGTACTTGATGCAGGTCCACCGCACCTGCGGCCCGCGGCTGCCGCTCCAGCGGTTGAAACGGTACTGCCCCACCACTATCACGGGATTACCGTAACGTGTTGTCTCAAACGATATGCCTGTAAGAATTCGGGCTTATTTGCTTGTATACTTCTAGGGTGGAAAGTGACGACGTTCCTTCCCGCTACCGACTGAGTCTACCAACCATTACGATGAACTTTCGGCTCTGCCGTTAAAAAAAGTGTATCTGTGTGTATTTATAGGGTTTTCATGTAAGTACCCGTACCTATGTGTATTATCTATTTTCCTTAACACGTTTTGCACGTCCTCCAAAGAAGACCCAGTTCATAAAAATAAAAATTTAAAACTACAATTATTAAGTAGTAATACATATATTTTAACATATTCAATCAGCATCGACCGTCATTCAAAAAAAACATAACATTGTACTAATGTAACAAAACTCAAATATGAATTCACACTTATAGTGTTATTAAATAAAGCAAATTATATATTATTTATTTGATTTTTTTCTTACATTCACTAATAACCCTTTTGGTCAGCTATATAAAAATATATTCAGCTAATTATATTGTATTTAGCTTAATCTACAACAGCCTTTTCACAGCATTTATTACTTGTTTATTACTAAGGCACTTTTCCTTAAAACAATATATTTAAACATAACTACGCGTATGAATCATATAATATGACATACAACATATACAGCTCAAGTCTTAACAATCTTGCTGCAATCATAACAGACAAATAGTACTTAACAATAACAGGACTTAACTAAAACTCAAATGTCAACAAGTCAATAAGCTTTCAATATAACGACAAAATGCAACAGCAAATTAAATATAATTAAGTTTTACAAGGAACAGATACCTACTAAACATAGTGGAAATGTAGAAAAAAATCATTCAGCTTAATGTAATGATTGATCTCATGGGAAAACACAAAATCTCTTCGTTATTAAAGATTGTAAAGCATATTATCTGAGTCAAGTCGATATCTACAAATAAATAGGTACTCATTAAATTTGTTTAACGTTACTCACAACCGCAAATAACATTTTTTCTGCCTCAAAATGTTATGACATTAAAGGTCCCTTACCTACCTTCTATTGGTTGGTCCTACTTTATTTTTTAATGTTCCCACTTATATAAATTTCATATCAGACTCTGAAATGACACCTTAGAAGTCTATCAGTGATCATTCCTCATCTGTCAAATGGTTATGTTCGTTCTGTGTCTTGACGATAACGTCTTTCTCGGTGAAGATGGTCGCCCCGCAGCGGCGGTGGCTGCAGTACCAGCGGCACTGCTTGCCCTTGCTGTGGCTGGCGAGCCAGAACGTCTGCTTGCCGATGATGATGGTCCTATTTCCTCTGCGAGTCCGACCGAATACGGGCACTGGAAAGATAAATTGCTGTCTAGCGAGTGCAGGGCAGTCGTACGAACAGTACGGACAACTAACTACATTAGGGTTACTTACTGCAATAGGAAAATAGAACAAGAATTATTCTGTTACTGACTAAAGGTGCGTTCACTCTACGAAATTCGATCGGTACACAAAACGTGATTGGTTGATTTCGTAGAACGGGCGCTAGAACAGCGAATGCTCTTTTGGTTTAAACGCACCTTGAAATAAGCTAATATACCTAGTTAACAAATAACTACCTACTTACGCAACGTAACTTTAACAATATAATCGCATGAAAACAACTCTTGGATTTCAATATATCTTTGAGAAACTGGAAGCTGTAAGGTCCTAGAAAAATATATCTGAATATACTATTGTTGTCACTTTTCTGCCATAGAAAGGGACAACAGTTTCATGAGGCAAACGAATTGGCCGTCACCAACAACCTTTTTTTCTCAAAAATAATATGTAATATTCCCATAACATCTATTTATGTGTGTAGGTAGTAATTGAAAGCGACCACAGAGGTTGAACGCATATTAATGTGTATGGTTGAGCTCGTTTCTAAATCATCGGATTACCGTTTCTGGTTGATTGAACCCAGGTTGAACCGAATACTGCAACTGGTACTATAAATTTTGCATTTTGCAATGTTAATTTCTTGTTGATAGAATAAATAATAGAGACGTTATGTTAACATAAACATTTTAATGATTATGACCGTTTAGCACTTTTACAATCGAGTTTTCTAAAGTAATCAAAGAAGCGGGACAGCCATTTCTTCGTTTAATACATCTCCAGCGTTTCTTGAACCCTTGTCGGCTACTAAATTGGTTGTAGCGATACGGGCCCACAAGCAACACCGGGTTGCTACACTTGCTCATGACGAAAGTTGTTTCTAAAATTGAAAATTATTGTTTCGTTATAATTATACGTGGGCCAGCCAACTTCTCATTAGAAAAATGCGGCAAATTCAAGTTTTGTATGGGTAGCCAACTCCTCGTTGCTACATTTTTTGCTGCTTTTTTCTTCTGCAAGCTGGTTGGCCAGAGTCTATAACTAAAACAATTAGGAATTACATCTGAATTAAAATAATGAGAACATGACATACAAAAACAAGACTAAGTATTTTATTCACACATTTGTAGCTGAATTGATAGAAATGACAACATCCCATTAACCAACACCAGGTTAGTTAATAACCAATACCGCTTCTAAACCCTTGCGAGACTCATGAAATTAATCCATCTTCTTTATGATTTATCAGTAATATAAACATGCCATCCTAGTTAAAATTACCATAAAAATAAATACTGCAAACAAATTCTGATTCTCTTTTATACATATGCCAACCCATTTTCAATATTCCTTAATCTTACTATTTAAAAACAATTTTCAGTATCACCTGATACAATGCGGAAAAATACCAACAAACCATACCAAAAAATAATAAATTTAATTGTAATAAAAGTTACCATTTTATCATCTGTTTATATTTACTTATGACGCAAAATTAGGGGTTACGTTATGTAACTATTATTTTGATATGTTGATATTATACTCCGAAACTTGCACTAGCATATTATGGTTCCGCAGTGTAATGTGTAGTGTCTACAAATGAGCTGTCATTATCCTTGGACGATGACAACGACGACAACGACGACGACGACGATGGATATACAACATGGTGTAAGGCGAATAATATCAATAATTTGATCTGCAAGAGTACTAACAATACTAGTGCGGCAACCTTGGGATGTTCTGGTACATCTCCAGCAATTATTCTACCAATTGTAACCACTGACTCTGTTAAAGCGGTGAGGTCCTGCCGGCAACACCTGGTTACCAGACCGAGTAGTCTTACACTGGTTATAAAACGATACGTAATTATTCTTTCGAATGCTGATTGTTTTTCACCTTATTTATATTATTTCGTTTTAGTAAGTTAAAAAAAAGTTTAATGGTGGGTACGAAAATATCGCAGTAAACACGTATAATATGTAAAGTTAAAAATGTATTAACAAATATATAATTTTCGCAATTAATACAACTTTTTAACAGTAATGTCGAATAGTTTTCTATATACCTATACTCGTAAAATATGTATACATATATCTATTAAGGCCATAAATTTCATTAAACGCCACAAGTGACCACCACAAGGCATGAAACAATATGATTTGAAATCAGTGATTATGTTCATCAAAGACTTTTACAACGGTACTTTCAATTGTGATCACATGGGCACGGCAACCAGTGGGCGTCTTGACGCATCGCCAACGCATTTTGGAACCTCTGTACCCACTGTCCCGGTTGAACCGGTGCGGGCCCAAGTGCAATGCCGGGTTGCCCGCACGAGTCAAAGCAAAAACTGCCTGTAGATCACTCGCTGGAACAATATTATCTGTCTGAATGGTGGTAAGCACATTATATCAACAAGATAATTCGCATCAAAGTATTGGTAACAGTTTATCAAACGTTAATTGATTTGACGGTATTTGAAAACCAATATAGCAAGTCTCTGCCAAGTTGTGTTAATACATTTCATAAACGGGACTTAAAATAAAACATTTTTTAAAATTATATTTGTATTAAAGTGCCTGGCGCGTTTGTACATCCTCTGATACACGTTAAGTCAAGATCAAAATTATCTATCGTTAAGTATATTAAAAGATACTCTCAATATCCAAATATATACCGCCACCTTTCATTGAAAATAGTAACTTTTTAAGTGCTAGTTAAAAGTAACAGACTATCTTGAGTACACTATAACACTTACATGTCTAGTAATATTTTATAATTTATATAGCTTAATTTATTCGGATAAAACGACTTAATTTACATTATCTGATACTGATAATGACTAACTCTACCTATTCATAATGCGCATTAAGCCTCGCCATGTATAAAATCTCTTTCAATTATTATGGAAAGCACCGACGTCATGGATCGATCACGAGATTCTGTACGTAAACCATTTCGTTCAAAACGGTTCTACAAACTTTGTCCAACCGCCATGTAAAGTGGCATTGAACGTTTAAAAAATAATTTCATACCGGCATAAAATAACATTTAGACTTGATTAATTTGTTTAGTCAATAGGTAAATGACTTACTTAAGGTACCTAATTGATACCCTTAGATATAAAACTTATTACAACAATCGCTCCAATACGCTTGTCCAGAGGACAAACACTGTAAATTGATGTATCATTTCATTACTCATACCACAATCTTAAATAAGTGTATAAAATAAAACAGATATTTAGTTAGTAGGTATTGCAAATGCACGTGATATGCTTGAATACAAGTCTAAGTCTGATGACACCACATGCGTATTCGCATCAACGTGACATATGCCATATAATTGTTCCTAGTATTTGCTGCCACAAAGGGACTACAAAACCGAAACGATAAGCGTATGTGATTTATTTATTATTGTGCTGCTGAATAGCATTTCGTGATGAACAAAAAATAATTAAGGCGAAATGGGAGCTCTCTTTTTCATACGAACGCATTCCTGTTTCCTCCCTTCTGCAAAGTTAAATGGAAAATAAAAAATTCTTTTATCATGTCTATATTGTTCAAGTCTGTATTTTGCTTTTTTTATAATATTATTATTATTAAAAAACTAGAAGCCTCGACAAACAATAGCCAAATTTCAAATGCGTTTTCAGACACTCTTAAAAAATGTCGTACATTATCAAACAAAGGAAAACATACAGACATATTATTGGTATATTTTTTGGAGAAGGAAACACGGACTACGTAACCATATTTTCGCCAATTTTACGTAGGTGTTATCAGGCGAAGCTGCAGTTGCGACAACAATAGTTTTTTTTTCAAATACCTATTTTTATAAAAGCTTGCAGCTCCCATTTCTTCTTAAGCTGGACACGTTAGACTTAATAAACCTAAAGCTATAAGGTATGTAAAATAAAGTTTTGTTTTGGCGAAATGTGAACTAAGCTTATTATTTCCAAGCACGCTTCCTAAGCGCTTAACCGTGCAATTTAAATCGCATTTTCACTTTTCATTTCTGCTCTTGTATGTGGGTAATTTAAGTTTGTACCTACTAACCTGAATATGCCGAAAAACGTGACATAAAAATCTTCGCGGCTTTATTATTAGGCTAAGATTGCTTGTCCCCTCACAGTACGTGCTAGTCCAAATCCAAAGATAGAAGTTTAAACGTTCAAAATCGATTAGCGCTAGTGTGCGCCATCGGGTCGTGGAAGCCCCAGACGCGGACGATGGCGTTGTCCATGGTGTGCAGCGAGGCGCGGCAACCAGCTTTCGCCTTCACGCAGACCCAGCGCGTGCGGCTGCCGTACTTGTTCACGCGGTTGAACCGGTACTGCCCGATCATTATCACTGGGTTACCGCGCTGCGATTGGGCGAAGACGGGGTTCAGATCTGAAAATATAACTTTGGTTAATACCTACTCTAGAATTAAGGATTGATGATAACATGAAAATCGACTAGATGACACGAATTCACACTTAAATCACAAGCGAAATATTGACAATAACTTTTAACTTATGTGATTAGACAAAAAAATATTCCGGGAATTTAAATAAAAAGAATACTTACTGATTTTAAGATTTTAATGTTTAAAAAACTTTAAATTACATGTTGTTATAATTTTAGATTGTAACATTTATTAACCAGAGCTACTTAAAGAATGAGCTACCAATGCTACTATCTAATAGGCAAATAATTTAGGGTGTCCCATATTTTACGAATTTTAGAAATTAATAACGCATACCCCCTAAATCGGCTTCTTTAACCCCAAAACACTCTGAAAAAAAAATTCTGGTCATTCCTCTAACAGGAACCCGTGACGACTTTCATCTGAAATTCCCATGCAAATTACAATAAAAAATTTTTGTCA
Organism: Thaumatotibia leucotreta; assembly: GCA_025490895.1. Classification (NCBI taxonomy): domain Eukaryota; kingdom Metazoa; phylum Arthropoda; class Insecta; order Lepidoptera; family Tortricidae; genus Thaumatotibia; species Thaumatotibia leucotreta. The sequence continues at coordinate 60,093 of JALPQI010003966.1, forward strand.
GATAGTAAGTTGATAATAATGACTGTATTGTTTTTCTGTTCTCGTAAAGTTAATTTTTAGAATAAATGTTTATAAGGCAGTAGTATAAGTTAATGCCATAGAAAAAAAAAAAATTGAAAAAATATTGGTAATTTTCATACATTATATAGGAAAATGGCATAAAAGTCGGCAGGGTTGCAGTTACAGGAATGAACTGAAATTGATTTTCGGAGTGCTTTGAGGTAAAATATTTAGGGGTATGCGTAAATAATTTAAAAAAATCGTATAATATGAGACACCCTAGCAAATATATACCTATACATTTTCTTAAGATTACCTACACTATAAATTCGAGTAGCGGAATTGAAACATTCTTACATATCGGGAACTCTAATGACAGCCGAGCTAAGAGGGGTAGGATTTTAGTTATCTGCCTCCTAGCTACTTGTTACTCGTTACTCACAGTACTCAGAATCTTGTATCTACGCATCTACGCAGTAGTAGAAAACGAATGGAGAGTTCTAAGCTTGCGTCCATGCATAGATGCATACCCCATAGAAATAACTTCCTTCGTAAGAATGTAAACCCTTCACATAACAAGACAAGAGTGAATCGTTCTATGTCTAACACGGGAATGAATTGATGAACACTGCAGTAGTGACCTTTTATACTGTCAGGTCACCAGCCACCTGTTCATAGGTTGGTATCATCTACCTGCAAACCTGCATGGACCAAGCAAAGACCACTCCAAGCAAAACATTGCTTATCGTTTTCTAGATTTAGTAACTCATATCTCCGACACGGCCATACTGACAAGACAAGCGTCCTCGCTTGTATCTGAAACAAACACGTACATCAGTAATCTTTGTCACCACTCGGTTACTCCTGACCAAATTATCTGTCTACGTAAAATCAACTCAACTCAAGGAAAATAATTTTATTCTTTGCAACTGAATTTAGGATCACTTAAAGTCAATTAATTACCACCAATTTAAATGCAAGACCAGACAAGTACCACCTGGCTTTCATAGCCACCTTTTACGTAAAACACATGACGGCAAACTTTCGGAAGCAGGTCTCTCATTCGTGGCCTATTGGTTATCACATAACCACACTACGCGCATCCCCAAGGGATCGCCGAGTCAACCCTATGACTCTACGGTCTCTACAAGACCCGACCTCCGCCAGAGCTTATCGCGCACCGCGTACCCACGGACTACTCAAAGGTAGACACCGACTTCTAACGGGCTACGGCTACGATCAAGCCTCTGGTACGGTCGACCAACCGAACTGAGAACCTCATCCTTCATACCACAACAATCTTCATCTACTTCAATTGGTACTTGCCTTTCTAGCATTTTAATTAACAACTAAATGTTATCTGTATTCAATCATCATGAACTTCAATTTGTTAGACAATTTTGATAGTGCCACCAGCTCAGTTTTAGTTACCAGTAAAATCAAAATTAAGGAAACCCAAGTCACGTTTACGTCCGTCGTAAACTCACATTGTGACATAGTCACTTCATCCCGTTTCACAACAATAACTTTTTTTTTGTGGCATTACCAAAATGATAAGTCAAAATGATCTCAATTAATGAATGATTCAAATGAGTCAACCTCTCGACTCAAACAAAAACGTAAATTACTCAACCAGGTTACACCATAACCACCAGATTTCATTTTTGTCCATCGGATTGTTAGGATCCAATAACCTATCAGAAGTTAGAACCATCTCAGCCGCGTAAGTGCTACTCCTCGCAAAGAGTATACTGCACATAAAAAGCAGTCCACGTGCACCTTTTACATGCTTCGGAACTTCCGATGCGATTATTAGATCACGCTCAATCCCTCGGACTTGCTCTCGGTCCATTGAAAGCTCACATGAGTGATGATTTGAATTCATTAAATTTAAAAATTATTTAGGTACTCGTTTAATCAACCCAGGGAATTAAAATCAACTTCATCAACATTCGAATAGACTAGTCAGTCTATGTACTTACTACTTTACTAGCCAGTAACAGACATAGTTCTACAATAGTCAAATGAAACACTTCAACAAACCAACAAATGGGTTACAGTACTCTAAAGTTGGTCTACCTCCATCCGGTAACCAAAACCACAGTTGCTTTCATCCAGCAACAACAAAATTGGTCTACCTCCATCCGGTAACCAAACCAAAAACACATCGACCGATTACACCATCAAACCAAACGCATGCCACCCACAATCGTGGCCGCACGGAGACGGAAAAATAGATCCGATTTTACACCTACGATTACGAATGATAAAATGGTGTATGCAGTCTGAGAAAAGGTAACCAAACTGAATGTAAAATGTTTCATTCTACGATTGCAAACTAAATGACTAATTCCAATAATTATAATCCACAACTTTAATTAAACTAAAGTAGTCAAATTGAAACTATGGACAGCCCACATAATGAGAAATGACTATCACCACCATCATCATGACCACTAACATGATCATCACCATAACCACCATCATGATCATCACCACGATCACTACAATGATCACCATCATGACCATCATCATGACCACCATCATGACCATCATCATGACCACCATCATGACCACCATCATGACCACCATCATGACCATCATCATGACCACCGTCATGACCATCATCATGACCACCGTCATGACCACCATGATGACCATCATCATGACCACCATCATGACCATCATCATCACCCTTCAGAAATTGTTATAACCGATCTCAATGCGTTTAATAAAACTTGTTTATTTTAAACTTGCGTAACTGTAACATTGATGTCTAATTTAGTTTCAATTTTGCATTTCTTCCTCCATTTTTTTTTTCCACTCTATAGAATCGAAAGGGAATAAACCCTCGATGGCTACGACAACATTAGTTTCACCAATTAGCTCAGACCTCAAATAGCCCAACAAAAATGTGAACTGCTCAGCGGATTAACAACGTGTCCACACCACGTGCTGCACCACGTGTTCACGGTAGGCAGTAGCGACACCTGCTACGCCACCGGGCATGACATCAACAACTTACAGGCCGGCAGCTCGTTCTGACTCACCATGTTGAACTGTAATCATCAAATTGTACGATATCATTTTTATCACAAAAACAAAGTAAAGTCAAAGCCGACTGATTTCCTTTTTTTTTTCAAGTAGACTAGCAATAAGCAGTTTTGAACAGATGTTGAGATAATTGGAATGCTAGACCTAATCATAACACTAAGTACCTAAAGTTTGAGGTTAGACACTGACCTCATCTTATACTCGACATCAAAATAAGATTGTGCTTCACTTTACTATAATCAAATTAATCTCGCAAATAATAAAACGTATTAAAACACAAAAACATAACGTTACAAACAGAAATGTCAACCGTTAGTTCTTTAAACTACTGCTTCTAATTTTTCATTAAAACAATTGGAAAGAAACCTGTCCTTTAATTTCCGTTGCTCCAAAATAACCATAGAGTTGGCGTCTTCAATTCTTAATTTCTTGGACATAGGTATCGCAAGAAATTGCGCTCGTTTCATCGTCACAGCATATTCATCATGGATGAAACTGTAGACTACTATGACAGTGAGCTTGTTGATCTTGAAGTTGAACATCTGTAACGGTAATTTCACACGCATAGAAAACTTTTAACACAAGGCATGGATTGAAAATGTTTATCACTATCACAAATTAATTTTTGGTAGACTCGAAAACAAAACAAAACAAAGGGCTACCTGCCCATATTTTGGTACTGCTAGTATTTCACAACTAAGTAAGTAATAAGTATGGGTCATGATATACTTTGAAATCACTAGAATTACTGTTTTTATTTTTTTTTTTCAATAGGGTAGGATACCTACCCACACGTTTTCTTACAACAGTAATCACAAAAAAAGAACAAAGCAGTTTTCTAAATCACGACTCAAATCAAACTTAACTGCAAACATAGTGAACAATCATTACCTTACCAACTGTTGTCGATTTTAAACCTTACCGTTTACATGTGATGCAATACCAGTACTCACTGTTACGTGAGCCTTGATTCTTTATCCCACTTGCTGATATCGGGAACTCTAATGACAGCCGAGCTAAGAGGGGTAGGATTTTAGTTATCTGCCTCCTAGCTACTTGTTACTCGTTACTCACAGTACTCAGAATCTTGTATCTACGCATCTACGCAGTAGTAGAAAACGAATGGAGAGTTCTAAGCTTGCGTCCATGCATAGATGCATACCCCATAGAAATAACTTCCTTCGTAAGAATGTAAACCCTTCACATAACAAGACAAGAGTGAATCGTTCTATGTCTAACACGGGAATGAATTGATGAACACTGCAGTAGTGACCTTTTATACTGTCAGGTCACCAGCCACCTGTTCATAGGTTGGTATCATCTACCTGCAAACCTGCATGGACCAAGCAAAGACCACTCCAAGCAAAACATTGCTTATCGTTTTCTAGATTTAGTAACTCATATCTCCGACATACATAATATGAATAATTGAGGAACAACTATTTATACTTGGATATTTTAATTTCAAAACTTTCACATAATAAGATAGATAAAAAGGAATCTCACAATAATTCATAAATTTGTAGAGGTTCAATAAATGCATTAGGTATCTAATTAGTAGGTACTTAAACAAAAAATATGAGAAGAGATAAATATAATGTGTGTAAAAAGTGAGCATATTCAGTTCATGTGAATAATTGATTCATAACAGTTATGGCAATATTTATTTTTTGGTATTCTCCTAGTTGGTAGTAAAGTATCCCCCACGCTTACGAAGCTGGAGATTCCGGGTTTGGATCCCGGCGAGTGCATTATTTGTGTATTTATTTATATATATCGTCGATTGGTACTCACATCACAAACCTTAATTGAGCTTATCGTGGGACTAGGTCGATTTGTGTAAGATGTGAAATAATTGTATTTAATTTTCATCAAATATCACATGAGTAATTTATGGTATAAATTAACAATTATGTTGAAAATGCATGTATACCTAGGGTTGTACTTAACGAAGGGTTACTTAGACAAAGGCTTAGACTACGTAGTTACAACAGCTATGCTTCACTAATATGTAAGCCTACACTCACAAATTAAAGATACTTAATAACCGTAAAAAGAAAACTATACCTATTCAAATACATAATTATTGTACTAGGTTCACGTTTTAAAATTACAAATATCTTGGTGAATACGAACTGTAAAAACAGTATTATTTTCAAAAGTTGTTTCTGATTTTTTACTAAATATTGATCAAATAAAATATGGCCATTTACTCTCGAATTCACGTCATGTGAATGTTATAAGCTAAACGTTTTTATTTACAACATCGTATACAGTTTCGAATACATGAAGGGTCCACGGAAAAAAACATGTCCAGTGCTTAAAAAAATCTACACACATTCACACCTTATTCTGTTAAAAGTAAGTTGGTTTTTCCTTCTGTAATTTGAATTGACTAGACATGTTTTTTCCGTGGACCCTTCACATAAAGTAGAAGGGAAATGTGTTTATTAAATGGCACAAATAAACATTAAAGTAGAATAAAAAATATCCACAAAAAATCATAAATTAAATAAATGGAAACTACAAATAAAAAATCCCTCCCAAATCGCTGCCAATGAGTAGTGGTGTGCCTAGAAGGCTGACTGTATTGTGACGTTGTATGGCAATGCTGAGGGAAATATTGACCAGCTGGTCTCCAGTGGCATCTATTAGGCATTAGGCGTAAGCCTATATCTTTATATAGCCGACGCGCATTGGGTCCCCAAGGTCCCAGCGTTTCGACCCCAAACACCTCAAACATATTTATAGCCACTGCCGAGAGTTGCATATTTGCGACGTTGCATATAGAAATAGCCAATGTATTTAGGGAGAGGCTAAAATAAGCCCTGGCCGACGCAGGCTCTTTCCTATAGTAGCATAAAGCGCCCCACTGTTAAAATATCTAATAGGTACCTATATCTAATCTCGTCTAATGATTGTGGGCACCCAAAGTCTTGACAATAACGTTGTCAATAGTAGTAATAGCTGCAGTGCAGCCGCTCTTCTTCTTGATGCAGGTCCAGCGCACCTTGGAGCCCCAGCAGGCGTGCTTGTTGAACCGCCACTCGCCGATCTGCACCACGAGGTTGCCGCGCTGCGACAACCCGAACTGTGGCTCTGGAAACGACAACCGGTTATTGCTGGGTTCTAACGAATAAAATAATCGTTAATATCGTGTATATAACACATACTAGTAGTTCTATGTCATCTGTATGCAAGGGCAGGACTACCAGATAACTCTGTCGTCGACTGTACATCTGTAACTTCATGAATGAGGTTTATTGGAGGATCAGCTGCAATGAAAAATAACATTGCAGAGTACAATTTATTTCTGTAATTACGGCTACAATAATTATTTCTAAAATATAATATCTAACCGAAGTGGTCCTAAACATATTTTTCTTTTTTTATTGTTTTTTTTTTCATAACTTATATATTACTTATAATAAGTGATAGTAATTATCCAATAGCGAACAAAACGTAATTCTGTATCAGAAAGTTGATATTTACTGACATTTTCATGAACACTAGTTACAAATAGGGAGTGTAATAAGCCATTCTGTACGTACACTCCTCAAAATCTACTGGAAATAGGTATAAAAGTTTATGCAATTTCTAATATCCCCAAATCGAGACTTAATGAGTCAAATGTAATTATCTTATTAAATATTATTATTATGTAACACCACTAAATAATGGCCTGCTTCACAATCCCTAAATAAAATATATCTGTAAATTAGCCTTTTGTATGCCTGGGGGTCACTGAACATTACTTTATAAAAGATTGATGATCATACTCATCATAGTGGACACATTCCTGCGATCGCTAAAGGTGCGTTCAAACTAAAAGAGCATTCGCTGTTCCAACATCCCACTCTACGAAATTCGATCGGTACACAAAACGTGATTGGTTGATTTCGTAGAACTGGCGCTAGAACAGCGAATGTTCTTTTAGTTTAAACGCACCATAATACGCTTGCCCAGCGTAGCGATTATGGGCATTTACCTCCTAATGCGTTTATACGCATAGTTAATAGGAGAGGCCTACGTCCAGCAGTGGACTATCATAGGCTGATGATGATGATGATGCCTGGGGGAAAGGATAGTGATCATTTCATCTGACGGGTCGGATACATTTATCCGGGGATTGTAAAAGAGGCTGTAAGTATAATATAACATCAAAATTTTTATTTGTATCCTTTTATACATAGGTTACCATTACCACATACACTACTGCCATTAACGAAACAATCAATAAATTTCTACAATATCTTTGTAATCACCGGATTATTTGAAAAATACATAATTGGGTCAAAATTCTTTTCTTTGTCTTGTTTCATACCACTCTGTCACGCTTTTAGTTGCTGTTTCGGCTCAGTATAGAAACCAAAATCCGGTACACTTGTATTTCTTTTTCAAGCTAGATTTTAATCCTTACACCAGAAATTTAAAACTAAACATCGTCTCATACAAAAATCACCACTCCGTCATGTTTTTTAGGGACACAAAATAACTTTGACCCAATTACCGTTCAAGCTCGTACTGATATCTAGAAATAATATTATTATATTCATTATATACCTAGAGTGTAAATAGATACCTACCAAGTGAAAAAGATGTAGGTAATTATAACACTGAAATAAGTAATTAAAATAAAAAACCTTTAAGTAAAAATCTATCATGAAAATAACCCACTTTACCACGCACTCGTATAGCGACACGAGATGTTCGCCTAACTATTTATATTAAAAATTATATTAATTAAAAGTATCTAGTTCAAAGTAGTCGTAGTTTTAAACCACAATGGTCGGGATCTCCTAATATTAAGTATTAGAAATATGTACCTTGTATCAGGAGACCCCGCTCTTCCATATATTTTTTTTAACATAACTAACATGTAGCTTAAAAGATAGGTACTAGGGTGTTAATATTAAAAACTAACCTAGAATATGTAGTTATAAGTTTAGGACCTAGTTGTAATTGAAGGTGAATAAAAACACGTGACACATATATACGACAACCAAAAACCTAAGCTAGGTGAAATTATTGTTCTGTAAGTGTGGGTGTGCGTATTTTTAGTGTGAAATATCTGTGCACTTGCGTAAAATATTACAATTTAGATATTCAAGATAAAAGTGCTTCATCGCGTCTCGGTGTTTCTAACCAGGCTATCAGAGTTTTTTTACAAGTACAGTAAATATGTTTTCAGTTTATTAATTTTGTTGTAAGGTTGAGCACACATCACATGAAGTATCCACAGAAAAAACATGTCCAGTGCCTCAAAAAACCAGGGCAAATTCACACCATATTCTGTTAAAAGTAAAGTGGTTTTTCCTTCTGTAATTTGAATTGACTAGGGCATGTTCTTTCGGTGGACCCTTCACATGGTATATATTTCTTGCGAAACGAGATTTATGTACTCGATGGTAAGGTTGTTGCCACTGTACCATCTTCTTCCAGTAAGTAAATTAATGTATTTTTGTATTTAGGTGTATGGTAAAGGCCCCTCAGGAGGGATTAGTCATGTGGCAATGAAGTCAAAGATCCATATGGCCTTTAAAAACCGAGAATCCGGTGAAGACACCGGGTTAACAATAACCTGGAGCTGATTTCAAATAGCCTTCGTAACATTCTAGCTTTTGAACCCATGTAGGCGTGTAGTACCTAACACAAACTTAACATTAGACGCGAAGATTCAGGATTTTACTCTACGTTTACCGGACACTGGTCTCAGTTGCATCAAGGTTCGAACGGCGTTTAGTATGAAGTGATTGATCACAAAGCCGTTATATTTAATGATTATGCCACCCGTTGACTTTGACAAGTCGTTTTTCTGAGGTGACCACAACACAGCGACAACTGCGAGTTTTCCTGGCCGTACACTCCCACCACGTCTTGTTCCGTCGTTCCAGTTTCCTGACAAAGCGGTGATTACCCCAGCAGATTACTGGGTTCCCGAATATTGTTGTCTCAAACTTGATCCCGCCTGATTTCCCTGAAAATTAATAGTTATTTTAGATAATTTCAGCTCTTATTATCTGTCAATACTATTATATTCTATTCTATTCTAACTGGTGTTTGTCCTTGAATATAGAAGCAGGCCAATGTAATGCCTATACTAAAAGGTAGTACATTGGCCTGTCTATAGTCGAAAATTAATTATCCAATATTATAGACTAATGTATTTATTAGGTATCTATTCTCGGAAAAGTCTTCTATTACTTAGTTAATTTTGTTTTGATATCTTATATTAACTTCACGAAAAAATATGTCTACGGGTACCAACTTAGCAGTACATATATCTAATCTAGTCTAATACATAGATAAGGGCTTTCATATTAACAAAGTTTACACAGACATAAACAAAGCTTTCGATCGAGTGAACCATGTTTTACTTATTAACAAGCAGTATAATTTTGGAGTGCGTGGTGGATTGCTAGATTGTTGTTTATCTTATTTTACATCCCGGTTGCAAAAACTTGTTAATGCGGACATCAATGTGACAATTTTAAGGTGTCGTCTGGTGTCCCACAGGGGTCGCACTTAGGTCCTATCTTGTTTTTATTTTTTCTCGACGATCTATCGAAAGAAATTGATCATACATTTACATATCTTTCGTAGATGATTTAAAAATAAGTAAAATAATATCTTAACTGCTACAAGAGGACTTAATTGTCTCGCATATTCAATAAGCCCAACAAAAATAAACTGCCGTTGAATATAGGAAAATGTAGGCAAATAACATTTATGGGAAAGGGTTTGCTCTTCTAATGATTATGCCACCCGTTGACTTTGACAAGCCGTTTTTCTGAGGTGACCACAACACAGCGACAACTGCACGTTTTCCTGGCCGTACACTCCCACCACGTCTTGTTCCGTCGTTCCAGTTTCCTGACAAAGCGGTAGTTACCCCAGCAGATTACTGGGTTGCCGAATATTGTCGTCTCAAACTTGATCCCTTCTGTTTTCCCTGAAAATTACAGTTGTTAATTTAGACAGTACATAGATAATCACAAACTATCTACTATGAAGTATGAACTAGTAGGTAAATTCAGTTCTAACTATCTGTCGCTACTACTAGCTTCGCGTTTTGACATACGATGAATGGAAAAGTAGCCAGTCTTGATTACGTTTGTCGTAATCATTCCAGCGCGACCATATAATCAATATTCATACAAATAAATCTAAAATCTATTCAGATTAAATAAATGAGAAAGTAATTAGTCATTTACAGGTTACAGGATCAAACAAATAACAATAACTAGTACGGAATAAAACTACTGAAACTTTAAATTAATTTAATTATAATACTAATTCAAATAACTACAACGATTTCATACATAATTATTTCTACTCACATGCACTACAAAAATCTATTTGAGGAAGAATTGATAATACAAAATGTAGGAAATTTTAGTGTTATGTAACATCATAAGTTACGTTTTTTAGTAACCACTAAATTTAGAAGAGTTTATTTAGTTTTATTTAGTTTTCCCTCGTGTGTGTGGTTATTTTTGACGCCGACAATAATTCCCTCCAGAGTGCTGACGCGTGCTTTGCAGCCATATCTGTACCTGTTACAGAGCCATGAAATCCTCTCCCTATTCTGATAGTTTTTCAAAAAACGGTTTCCATCGTACTCCAGTATCAAAGTGCCTTTGGTGCTTTTTACAAATTTAGCAATTTCTGCAAATGGAAATTATAAGCTTAATGAAATACTAAATTACAGTACTCTTAATAAATAAATACATAGTCTATGCCCGAAAATTACATAACGACGTAAAAGAAAAAACATGAGGGCATAATTTTTGCTGGTGGTAGGACCTCGTGCAGGGTCCGCCCGGATAGCTACCACCGTCTTACCCGTTAACCTGCCGCTAAATAGTTCGTACTGTGTTCCGGTTTGGGGGAAGAAAGCCGGTGTTATTACTGGCATAGAGGCAATCCATCTAAGTCCTCAGAATAGGCAGCGCATAGGCGATTTTTTGACCACCATGTGCATGGGCTCAGTTCCTGCTTTCCATCAAGTGGGCTGAGAGCTCAGTTGTTTACCTTTGTCACATAAAAAAAGATTGTGTTCAAATACGTTGATTTATAAGACTCACAATACGAAGCTCTTTTGAATCGCCATGCGTCCGGGTTTTGTTGCACCCTTTAAATCTGCATAGACATGATATGACGCCGCTGCCTTCTTCGTAGTTCTTGTAAAAGTTGATGTTGTATTTGGATTTTAAATATTAGGTAAATAAAGCACTAATTGACGATTGAAAAATATTCGCTCTACACAATGATAAGATGAATTTGCTACGGTTGCATGTCTAATAGGATATGTCAAGTTTAAATAATGGTGAATAAATCTTAAGACTTCGCATACCTGACAAATTTTGTCTTCAGATTGGTACAAATACACGCTTCAAATGCTTCCCAGACTTCACTACGACACTAATTGATATTGTTTCATAACACTTATGTAACTTTACAGCCAACCACAAGTCAAAATCACTTTAACACATGTACAAATAAGTAAATTTTACAATTGTATAAAAATTACTACAGCAAGAGTTCTCATTAAAACAAAACTATTTTGCCTCATCGTGAGTATGGGGTCGGGCGCTGCTAATTACTGCCAAGCCATGCGTCCGGATTCTACTGTTGCACCCTTTAAAGCTGCATATCCATGATATGACGCCGTTGCCTCCTTCATAGTTCTTGTAATAGTTGTTGTTGTTATATTTTACTCCTAATTTACCTTTGTTGGTGGTGTAAAATACTGCTTCCTCTAAAATAAATTAAATACTGATGTTATGCCTCAAATCAGAGATGCTAATTAAATTGTATTTCAAAAAACTATCATTTTCAGTCACAGGTAAGGTGCTTGTTAAGTTTTATTTAAACACGTAAGTAGGTGTCTAGTTTCTGTTAGGTATACCGTGATCAACGATCATAAAGAGTGGGCCTTACATTCCCTTACAAATAGATGAAAAAAAATAGATTCTTCTGAGTTTGTAACAAATAGTGATTCCTCAGAGAATCTGTATCAACCCCTTGAACCCCATTTTTTAACATTTTATTCAAATTCAGATAAATTATGATTAAAATTTGCTGGTGGTGGTCTGATATTACATATGTATAATCAAAATTTATTGACAAATTTACAGTAATTATATTTACCGAATTTTATCACAATTTATAACGTTTAATTTGTTATGTCCCTTATTGTTACAGACTTCTAAACTGACCATAATTTTTTAGTTACTCGTACAGACATCAAATGCTTAGACTAAACTTTGATGTAACGTCCATTCCTATAGACGTAGTTAGGTGCCGGGTGCGTGTGTTGTGTGTTGACGCGGCGCACGCGCCGGTGGCCCAGGTACTGCACGCGCGCGCGGCAGCCCGCGGCCTTCGACGAGCACAGGTAATGTGGCGTGGCGTGGTCCTGCGAGTATGTGTACCCGTCTACCATGAGCAGGAACTTCTTGCCCGACCTTGTCGGTAGCAACAAAACCCCTGGAAGATTCATGTAGATGGTTACTTACACAAATGTTCTGCTTCATAAAGTACTCACAAAGAGTACAAGGAGTATTGTTAAGTAGTTATGCTTTCATTAAATTGTATTGGATTGGGATACAATATCGGACGATAAATATTATGCCCTGCATTAAAAAGGCATGTTAAACTAAAAAAAATAACCATGTAATTACTTACATATTTATTTCCTAAATCAACTTTATTTTTATTTAGTTTCCTTACTGACTATTCAAGTACCCATTAGGTAAGAAGAAAAGATGATATAACAAGGAAAAGATACACACATATTTCTACAGTTACAAGGACACACGTCCCAAAGCACACTTCCTCGTTCTACTAAATTATTTGAAACTTTAATAACTATAATACATAAGAATACGGAATATAAACCTAGATAGCCCTTAAAATATTTTATTCGGTATAGAATTCTTATCGTTCACCGTTTCTCTTTATTCATTACTGTCTACATGATTATCCTCCAAAACGTCTCTGTCGTCAAACTTATCATTCTCATCTTCTAGGATTGCTATAAACGCTGTGATTACCAGTGACATGTTCAATT